>JZKD02S1643358.1:598933-636473 GCA_000966675.3 Picea glauca
AAATACAAGTCATTAAGGATCTTCCTACTCCCAAAACTCAAACAGAGGTAAGAAGTTTTCTAGGACATGCTGGATACTACAGAAGATTTATCAAGAATTTTTCCAAAATAGCTTCCCCCCTGTTTGTATTACTGATGAAAAATGTTGAATTCAAATGGACTAATTTTTGTCAGGAAGCATTTAACACACTTAAACATCAGTTATCTACAACTCCCATTCTTAGAGGACCTGATTGGACACTTCCCTTTCATATATCCTCCGATGCTTCAGATACTGCAATAGGATCTGTCTTGGGACAAGAAGAAAATCATCTCCCTTATGCTATCTATTTCATCAGCAAGAATATGACCCCTGCTGAACTCAATTATACAATCACTGAGAAGGAATTCTTAGCAGTTATCTATGCAATTAATAAATTTAGACATTACATTACTGGCTATTCTACTTTTGTCCATACTGATCACTCAACCATCAAATACTTAATGAACAAACCTATCACAAATGCTAGAGTCACCAGATGGCTACTATTATTGCAAGAATTTGATATTACAATTGTAGATAGACCAGGAAAAGAGAATGTAGTTGCTGATTTCCTTTATCGATTGACACCTGATGATGATACCCCAGTAGATAATTCCTTTCCTAATGAATATCTATTTGCAGTTTCTTCTCACTCACCTTGGTATGCAGACATTGCTAACTACTTGGTTGCAGGGATGTTACCACCACACCTATCCCACCGAGAGAAAAAAAGTATCATTCATCAAAGTGCTTGGTATAGTTGGATAAGTGGGTATCTTTTCCATACAGGAGCTGATCAAGAAATCCGAAGGTGTATTAGAGAAGATGAGGTGTATGATCTACTAAAAGGTTGTCATGATGGCCCTTGTGGAGGGCATTTTGCTGATAAGAGAACAACACATAAAATTCTCAGGATGGGGTATTATTGGCCCTCACTCTTCAAAGATGCAAAGAAATATGTCTGGGCCTGTGATAGATGCCAAAGAGTAGGCCAACCTAATCATAGAGATGAAATGCCATTAAACCCCCAGATAGTACTTGAACCATTTGAAATATGGGCCTTAGACTTCGTAGGACCCATCAACCCTCCATCCAATCAGAAAGTTTACACAGTGGTCTGCACAGACTACATGACTAAATGGGTAGAAGCCAAGGCACTCCACAGAGGGACCGAAGAAGCAGCTACAAATTTCTTATTTAAAGACATCTTCATCAGATTTTGAGTACCAAGAGAATTAGTTACAGATGGAGGACCTCCTTTCACTTCTCATGGGTTCAAAGCCACCCTTCAGAAATATCATATTCAGTAGAGAATGACTACAACATACCACCCACAAGCCAATGGATAGGTGGAAAGCACAAACAAAGTAATAGAAGCCATTCTCACCAAAGAAGTGAAGGAAAATAGAAAGGATTGGTCCTACAGGCTCCCGGAAGCATTATGGGCCTACAAAACTACCTGGAGAAATACTACATGATTCTCTCCCTATGAATTAGTCTATGGAAAGAGTGTTGTGTTTCCAGTGGAATTTGAAATAAAAACCTTAAGGACTGCCTTAACTGTCAACCTTGATTTGACCGATGCACAGACAACCAGGTTGCAGCAGCTTAATGAACTGGAGGAGAAAAGATTAGATTCCATTCAACAAACAACCATAATTCAACAGCAAGATCAAAATGACATGACAAAAATATCAAGAACAAGCAATTCCAAAAAGGTAATTGGGCCCTACTGTATGATTCCCGGTTCAAATAATTTCAAGGGAAACTGCGTACAAGATGGCTTGGACCTTACGAAGTAGACACTGTTTTCCCCAATGGAACAGTAAGGCTCCTCACAATCGATGACTCCAAAACTTAGTTACTTGTAAATGGTCATCGGCTTCGTCTGTACCAGCGCCCTATTTCCAAAGAAGATTTTAAGGCCACATGCATGGCAGACGCCCATCTCCTCTTCATTGAGGGGGTTTCTACCCCTAATTGCAATTAATTCTTTTAAGTTAATTTCTTTAGTATTAGATTAGATTAGATTTTATTTACTAATAATCCCTGTCAAGAAATACCATGTTACAATCAATTTTTGTAGATTCTCGATCGAAGTACAGGTCACCAAGAAAGGATGATCCTACTTCACAAAGAGACAAGCTTCCCTGATGCTAAAACACCACGGTTCAATACTTCTGACTTTCCTCTGATGCTGAAACACCATTGTTCACAACTCTTGACTTTCCCCTGTTGCTGAAACACCATTACCACCTTCCCCCATTTTCCCATAGACGAAACAACACCGTCCAACAATTGTTTCACCTTTCCTTTTCTATTGCTGAAACACCATTCACAACAACTTTTCGCCTTCTCCCTATTGCCAAAACACTATAGTCCGATGATTCTTCACTTCCTTCAGTGACGAAACAACACCGTCCAACAATTGTTTCACCCCATTTTTCCTGTTGCTGAAACACCATTATTCAACAGTTCTTCACATTTTCTCATCATCGAAACAACACCGTCCAACAATTGTTTCGCCTCATTCTTCTCTGTTGCTGAAACACCAATTTTTCAACATCATCTGTCACCAAGCTCTTATGCTCTCATACTATAGTTCATCCTTCCAGTCAGCAAACCCTCGATACAATTCATCTATTAGATCAAAAGTCTCTGCCATGACCACTGCAAGACTACCATGGACATGCATGATATTTTGTTTGCAGAACGAATCAAAAGGTAAGGCAAGGTATGTAAATTTTATGTAATACAGTTAAGCTATAGTTAATGAGAAATATTCTAAATCATTATGACCACTCGAGTGAAATCATTACTAGCCGCACTTGACGGGAGAGGAGGACACATCAAACCTTATATACCATCATTTCACACAAATTCATCACTGCCATTCCTATTTTACCACCCTTTCGCGTATTCTACCACCATTTTGCATACCGTCGCTCGGAAAACTCACTCTGTGCAGAGGCTGTTACTCAAACTCTTTGACACTGTATCCTACCGAGTTGGTAGCTATGGGAGGCTCTGTCATACGGAACGAGCCTGCCACCACAACATTGTTAGAACATTATCCAGTAGCTTATCAAATCTTTCAGCAGGCAGGATGGCTCAATTACTTTCAGAGACTCAAGTGGTATAATGAACAACAGGTCCTGCAATTCACCCAAAACCTTCAGGAAGACCATTATGTCATCCAAGCGGTCTGAATTTTAGTAACAGAATAAGATATAGCACAGGTCTCAGGCCTCCCTACCGAAGACACTCGCATGTTCAGCCATAAACACATCATTCAGAATGCCCAACAGAACTTCTTCTTGCCAGAAGAACGAATTGAATTTAAAGGCAGGGGTGTTCAACTCAGCTCATTTCCACCCCTATGGCCAGAAGTTGCAAGATTCATCAAACATTACCTAACCTACTAGGGCCGATACCAGGTAGTTTATCAGCACAACTTTCTTCTGTTATCTCATTTACGGCATAATAGACGAGTGAATATTCCTTATTATTTGCTGGGTTGTCTGAAAAATATGGCACACTACTGTAGAAAGGCTAAAGATCCCACCTCTCACTCACCCATCACCGTCTTGTCTAACTTCTCATCCAAAGGGGTTTTTCTCAACAAAACCCTCCACTAAACAACCCACCTATAAACCCCCAGGAGAAACAACAACGAAACCCCCCAGACTCCCCAAAAGTACCCAATAGCCCGCCCACAGAACCTATCAGTCCAATCAATTCCTCTACTATACCAAGCTCTCCTCATACCTTACCAGAATCATCCACTCCCATGCTTCATATTCTTAGCGATGACTCTGAGCCAGATAATTCCTCATGCCCCATCATTGAGGAAAGATCCTCACAAAAACGAAAACAAATTCCCTTCTTTCTGGCCTTCTTACGAAAAAGGAGAACAAGGGCCTCAACAAGGCCACCCATTATTGCCACTACCCTAGACCCCCAACCCATTCGACTGATACCCCGTACACCTCCAACCTCCCAAATCTCGAGATCTTTGCCTATTCCACCCACGGGCACTGAAACACAAGAACCAGATGCCCAGAGTGTTGCGACATCATTTGTCTCAAATAGAGTGGCTGAAACACAAGAACAACCATAACTGCCACACAAGAACCAGCTACGGCTGAAACACAAGAACCAACTGCTGATATTGAAATTGAGATATAGGAATCAGAGGTCCAGGGTGATGCAACACTACTCTCCTCAAATAAAGTAGCTGAAACACAATAACCAGCTACCCATTCTATAGCTGAGACACAAGAACCAGCTACTCATTCAATGGCTGAAACACATGAACCAACCATAGCTGCCACTCAAAAACCAACTACGGCTTAAACACAAGAACCAGCTACTGATATTGACATTGAGACACAGGAATCAGAGGTCCAGGGTGCTGCAACACTACTCTCCTTACATCAAGAAGATGAAACACAGGAAGCAACTTCCATTCCTGTAGCTGCTCCACAAGAACCAACCAGTGTGACTGTCACTGCCACACAAGAACTAGTCACCTCTATCTTAGAAGAAAATATATACAAATTAACAGCCAGATAACAGGATTACATTAATCCTACAACCGATGGAAACTTAAGTTGGTGAAGTGACAATGTATGCTCATCAGACTCAAAAGAAGCACTGGAGAATTGACATAATAAAATGTATGAAGTATCTACAAGAAGATGTGCTAGACTAACCAGAGAAGTTCACTGGATCAGCACAACAATAAGTAACTTACCCATCTTTGATGGTCTAAATCCTTTAGAAACCTTCTTGTCGTAATTTGAAGAGAGTGTACCAATGTAACAAAGACTATTGGTGATGGATGAGGCCCTAAGAGAAATCCCAGCAAGATGGTGGGGGGCACACAAAAGTAACATTACAGATTGGGTACAGTGTTTTACATTGATGACAACGTGGTTCAAAGCACAAGTAGAAGCTTGCGAAGTTCGATACACAGGCCGAAGCTACCCAAAGGACCATGTGCGAAGATGTGAGGAAGCCTGGAGCAACGCTCCTCAAGAACAATGGTACACAAATTCATCAACACATTCGACACAACACCTATCAATCGGTACCTTCAAGCAGAGTTGCGCCTCATCACTACATATTGGAAAGGTATGACTTAGAATTTTATAACCACCTTCTTATTTGAAAGTCAATATCCTTCAATAGATCAAGAACTATAGATTGTCAGACAAAAATTATTTGAGGAGGCCTCTAGCCTCTCCTTAGAGAAAGAAGAGGACGAATGGACTATGCCTCTCTAGAAACTACAAGGTTATTATAACATCAATGCTGATGAAGATGATGATCCGAGGAAGGTGAACATCGCAGAAAGAGAAGGCCAAAGAGATGTGGAAGGACGAGGAGTTGAGTTACCTTTCATTGGACAACTAATCAATATTAAGAAGGTCAATATTGGAACAAAACAAACCCCGAAGCTTGCAAATATTGGAGATTATTAGGATGCTTCCACTATTGACAAGATTACATAATTACTGCATGAATATTAGGACTTTTTTCCAACCAAGTTCATTGATATGAAGGGAATTAAAGGGCCTATGGGCGAGATGAGGATTCCTTTGAAGCCAGATGCTAAACCAGCCAAACAGAGACCTTACAGATTGAACCCTAAATATAAGGAGAAAGTGAAGATTGAGCTTGACAAAATGTTGGAAGCAAGGATTATAGAACCTGTCGATGAATCAGAGTGGATTAGCCCTATGGTGGTACAAGACAAGAATACGGGATAGATCAGGAAATGTGTAGATCTCAAGAAGATCAATTATGCTTGTTTGCATGACCAACAGTGGTCATCACACTTTCTAATGGCTAACAACTATGCATCTGATAGTGTGTCCTCCAAAATAGTGGGCTCTTCTCCATATTCCAACCTTGACAAGTGGTCAGGACCTTTGTTCATTATTCCTGGCTTGACTATGATCTCAAAGTCATATTATTGAAATAGCAGAATCCATCTGCATATTCTCCCCCCAAACACTAGCTTCTTGACTAGGTATTTTAGAGTGGAGTGATCAATAAACATTTTAAAGCATCGTCCCAACAAGTAGTGGTGAAACTTCTGCAATGCGTACACCACAGATAACCCTTGTCGCTCAGTGGTGGTGTAGTTGACCTCTGCAGTTGATAGCTTCCTGCTAGCAAAATATAATGGATGATAAATCACTCCTTCACCAGGTTGTTCTAACACAGCTCCTAAGGCAATAGAAGATGCATTAACATGCACATGAAATTCCTTGGTCCAATATGGGAAAACCAGAATAGGCGTAGTAACCATTTTCTGTTTCAGTGTGTCGAAGATCTGTTGGCATTCTTCTGTCGAACCAAAATGACAATCTTTATTCAACAAATTCTCCATAGGTGTTGTTATATGAGAATATTCGTTAATGAACTTTGTCTAATATCCTATGTGTCCCAGCATAGTGTGTAGCTGTTTCACTGAAGTAGGAGGTGGAAGATCAACTATAATGGAAATTTTAGATGGATCAACCAGTAATCTCTGCTTGCATACAATATGACCTAACAACACTCCGAATGGTGAGAATAATATGCACTTATTCAGATTCAAAGCAATTTGACACTGCCTACATTTGTTCAACATTAGCCTTAGACATTCAATATGATTCTTTAATAAACTAAAAACAATCCAATCATCAAAGTATGCTTCTAGACATTTATGCAAAAACTCCTTGAATGCTTCGACCACCACCCTGGAAAATATGGATGGGGTATTCTTTAATCCAAATGGCATCACTGTATACTGATAAGACCCCCATTATGTTGCAAATGTGGTCTTGTGGCGATCTTCTTTGACAATCCAGATCTGATGGTATCCTGAAAATCTATCTATAAAAGAATATACTTCCTGGCCTCCCACATTATCTAACACTTCATCAGTAAATGGTGTAGGGAATGGGTCATGCAAACAAGCATAATTCATCTTCTTGAGATCTACACATTTCCTAATCTATCCCGTATTCTTGTCTTGTACCACCATAGGGCTAGTCCACTCTGATTCTTCGACAGGTTCTATAATCCTTGCTTCCAACATTCTGTCGAGCTCAATCTTCACTTTCTCCTTATATTTAGGGTTCAATCTGTAAGGTCTCTGTTTGGCTGGTTTAGCATCTGGCTTCAAAGGAATCCTCATCTCGCCCATAGGCCCTTTAATTCCCTTCATATCAATGAACTTGGTTGGAAAAAAGTCCTAATATTCATGCAGTAATTCTGTAATCTTGTCAATAGTGGAAGAATCCTAATAATCTCCAATATTTGCAAGCTTCAGGGTTTGTTTTGTACCAATATTGACCTTCTTAATATTGATTAGTTGTCCAATGAATGGTAACTCAACTCCTTTTCCTTCCACATCTCTTTGGCCTTCTGTTTCTGCGATGTTCACCTTCCTCGGATCATCATCTTCGTCAGCATTGATGTTATAACAACCTTGTAGTTTCTAGAGAGGCATAGTCCATTCGTCCTCTTCTTGCTCTAAGGAGAGGCTAGAGGCCTCCTCAAATAATTTTTGTCTGAAAATCTATAGTTCTTGATCTATTGAAGGATATTGACTCTCAAATAAGAAGGTGGTTACAAAATTCTGAGTCATACCTTTCCAATATGTAGTGATGAGGCGCAACTCTGCTTGAAGGTATCGATTGATAGGTGTTGTGTCCAATGTGTTGATGAATTTGTGTACCCATTGTTCTTGAGGAGCGTTGCTCTAGGCTTCCTCACATCTTCACACATGGTCCTTTGGGTAGCTTCGGCCTGTGTATCGAACTTCGCAAACTTCTACTTATGTTGCGAACCACGTTGTCATCAATGTAAAACACTGTACCCAATCTGTAATGTTACTTTTCTGTGCCCTCCACCATCTTGCTGGGGTTTCTCTCAGGGCCTCATCCATTACCAATAGTCTTTGTTACATTGGTACACTCTCGTCAAATTTTGACAAGAAGGTTTCTAAAGGGTTTAGACCATCAAAGATGGGTAAGTTACTTATTGTTGTGCCGATCTAGTGAACTTCTCTGGTTAGTCTAGCACATCTTCTTGTAGATACTTCATACATTTTATTATGTCAATTCTCCAGTTCTTCTTCTGAGTCTGATGAGCATACACTGTCACTTCACCAACTTAAGTTTCCATCAGCCGTAGGATTAATGTAATCCTGTTATCTGGCTGTTAATTTGTATATATTTTCCAGTTCATATGTGCAATCTTCTTCTCTAATGGGATATGTGTATCGCTGACCTTCATTTGGATCTAAGGGTGCAATGACCCTAAGGCCATATTTTTCAAAAGTCATACGTCTTTTCTTTAAATCAACCATAGTGGAATTTTTGAAGGCCCAATCAATTCCTAATAGCACAGGAGAAGGGCAGTTGTCACCAACTATCTCAATTACCTCAAAATTTGAAAATGTTCTTACTCCATCAATTTCCATAGGGACATGTTCTAGTCCACCAAAAGGGCTTACATCCTGTTGATTAGCCATCCTGAGCCTGATAAGGGAATAGATTAGTCTAGGTTTTCCCATTAGTGCCCAATTTTTCTTCATCATGACATTTACCTCCGACCCTAAGTCAAGGACTACATAATCTATATCATATTCACCTATTTGAGCATTCAAATGTAATTCCTTATTGGTCCTTCTCTTCTTACTGATTTGGTGTACTACCCTATTCAATAAGGGGTCTATATTTCCTAGCTCATATTGCCTGATTAAATTTTGTAGTTCTTGGACAGTGCTCTCATCCTGAATTAACTTAACGCAAGTATATATAAATTCCATGAGCTTGCTTACCTCTTCTACTTCTCTTGGCGAAGCAGACTGATCAAATTCCTGAGGCATTCCATACTCTCTGGCTTATGTTCTTGTCTTTGATGAAGAACCTCGATCTCCTTTGAACTCTTTTCTTGCTTCCTCAAATATTTGTCTTTCTTTCTTTGCATCAAAGGTTTGGGTCTTCTTTGCATCTTTCCTAATTCTTGAATCTTTTGTAGTCTTCCCTTGGGTCATTTTGTCATCTCCTGTAACAATGACTCTAGGTTCTTCTCCACGAGGTTCATATTTGATCAACTGTATCTGCGGGTTTTGCTGAGGTCCTCATTTCTCTTGAAGTTTAGCCAATAGTGCTGGACATTATTCAATAACATCCTTGAAGGAGTTACAGTAGCTGGAAGTAGTACAAGGGTTTTGATTGTCCCTTTCCAAGTGTCCTGGTTGTGTGCAGTTATAATAGATTATCTATCCTCGACCTTGACCCATTCCTTCTCCTCGTCCTATTCCTTTGAATCCACCGCAAGGATTGAAATTTCCTCTCCCAAGGGAGTTATACTACATAGTGTTTCCTTCTTGCTGTAATTTGCCTTGAATCTTGTATATGTCTCTTTACCTTTCATGCATGAGATCGTAAGCCCTACAATCCCTATCATCATGTCCCATGGACTTACAGAATGTACAATACAAATATGTAGTTGTATGGACATACTTTTGCATGTAATAGCACTCACCAGGGTGATGTCTATTTCAGCATACCTCACACGAGGGTAAGGTGACTTTATTCAAAGGGATCAGGGCTCCAGAGGCCAAGTATTCATGGAATAGAGGGAAGTTCTCCTTGTCATGGCCTTCTGATCTGCATTTGACACACTAGATGTCTTATATTTTATCTTTTCCCTTGTCTTTCTTCATATCTTCAACTTGCAAAGACAAACTAGTCAGCTGACTCAAGATCTGACTCATACCTGAGATGGATTCTTCCATAGGGGATAATTCTAGCTTCATGGCGATATCCAATGCCTCAGCCTATGAAGCAATCTTCTGTTGCATCAAAGGAACTTTGATGTGTGGTAAGAGGGTAGCAATGAACCATTCCTTGTTATGCTCAGCTGGAATCTGAAAAGTCAATCAGCTTGTTAGGGTCTTGAATCTCTGATCGAGCTCCCAAATTGGATCGACTACCTTCTTCTTGATCTTCTTTAGTTCTGTAATACATTGGGACTCTGACTTAGGTTTCTTAAATTCTGCAGTCAGTGCATTCTTGATCTCATTCAGTGGCTTAGGCTACACAATTCCTTGGACAAGCTTCATGTACCATCTTAATGCATGATCTCTTAGGGTAGTACTAAACTGGGTTCTTTTCACTGCTTCTTCGGTGAAATTCTTAATATTCCATACAACTTCACATAAGAACCAATGCTAGTTAAGATCTCTAGATCTATCTCCCCTAAATATAGGGAGTCTCATCTCATCTTCCATAGATCTTCCTAGGGTCCCCAACTGAGTATGTGGTGGACTACTAGTGACAGTGCTTTGGACACTTTGGTGGCTTGTATTACTCTGATTCCTTAATACTACTAAATCAATAGGAGGGGTAATAGAACTTAATTCAACAGTCTGCACAGTTCCTGAAGTTTTTGGCTCATCCCAGTGAAGTTCTTCATCTTTTCCTTCCTCTGTCCTAGCAGGTTCTGAATGCTCTTTGTCCATCAAACCTGCTTCTTCTCCACTGTAGAAACCCTCATCTCCATAGTTCTTCTTGAACAGGTTCTCAATATGAACTTCTCTAAACACTCTCCCACTGTGCATATGTCCAGCCTTTGTGTTGTTGTCTCTATCTGAATTTTTGAACATTAGCCTTTTCAGATTTGATCAAACTACTGTATATTCAATATGTTCTTCTCATGCAACAACATATTTATTCTCAACTTCAGAAAGTGTAAAAATTTTCCTCTGGTTTCCTTGAAAAAATATCTCTCGGCTTGGCTATACAACTCTACTTTGTCAACAACAAACTCGGTGATGTAGCCTCCAATGGTGCTATCGAAACAATGATCCACTTCTCTTGACATTGCGTTATCACCTCTCTTGACCTTCTTGATCAACGCCAACATCCAAACGACATGAGGTCTATATCTGACCTCAAACTGGGTATCTTCCAACCTAGCTAACCACTCATATGGTTCCTGATGGATTCCTCCAAAGAATATCTCGTGTATATCAGTAAAGATATGTCTCTCCAACCAATCCTCTATACTGATATTATGGTTCTTGTTATGGGCTTCAATGAAGTCCTTTTCTTGATCCTCTATCCACTTTTGAATATCTGTCTTTGATGGGAACCACCATGACATTCCCTCAAGGAGATTCCTTTCCTAGAAATGGAACCATTTGTTGGCACAGGGGTAGACCCAGGGTTCATATCCAAGAGCACACCAACAAGCCCTAACTACTGGTGCTTTCGTCTACACCTGTGAAGCAGATGCAGTCTCACCCAAAGAAGATATGGGGGGGTTGCAGGATAGAAGTGTCTACAACCAAGGGAAATATCAAGTGGATCTAATACTAGAACAATACAACATGCATATATCACTTATCAGCTTAGATCTACTCAATACACCTATCAGATCTATCACAAGAATGCAATAATAGTATATCAAGGAAAAATAACACTGCATCAATCACACACACAAGACAGATATACATGGTTCACCCTCTCTCTAGGGCTACATCCACATAACTGTGCTTTATAATATATTAAGATGAAAGCATATAGTTCTTGTCTCTGCTCTTAGCTAGCAGACCCTCTTTCTTCTCCTCTCTTTCTCTCCCCTCCCTGTGCACCCAGCTGTAGGGTTGATCTTCTCACCCAGTTGAAGATCTTACAATACCAGAAGGCTCTCACACTTAACACTTCTCTCTCACACAACAATAATCTCTCACAACATACCAACAACAACTAGATCGAGTAACATGAACCTGAATGAACCCTTTTCCCTCATATAGGTTCTTATTTATACATTACAATCACTTACCGACATCCTTAGGTCAAACCCTAGGTGTCCAAAACCCTAGATACCAAAACCCTAGGTGTCTAAACCCTAGGCCAACTTGACCCACGTTTTCAGGGCTTTTCCAGCCTGTCTTTCCTTCCTTTTCATGTGGTGCTCCAAAGCATCCAACATTGGATTTTTCCACTTGTTGAGTTGTCCACGATCCTTCTTTCTTTATGATCTATCATCCTCAATCTCCTTGTCCAACGACTTTCTTTCCCGGGCTTCGCTCCATCTTTTCAACTCTTTTGCTCACTTCGACCCAGTAACAGTCACTGTGTCTTCCACGCAGTTTGCATTTCGCCTTTTCTTCCTTGATATTTTCTCCCTTCCGTAACCAAGGGTCAACATGTGTCCATTCTTTCCCAGGTAATTTTTTCCATGATGGAATACATTGTGTAACATGCTCCATCGATCAACTCAATCATGTATACTTCTGCATAGTATCTTCATTCTCAGTCATGAACTTGAGTTGTAATAGTCTTCTACACTGTTGTTAATATCTTATTCCATCCTTATGCACATCCCACCATATTTTCGAGGTCACTTTCAATGCAAAATATAACACTAATACTATCTATTGATATGGTATTTGTAATTCAAATTAGATTATAAAATAAGCTACATCAATTATTCCATCATACCTTGGAGGATAACATACCTTGGTTCCAATCCATTGAAATGCGTGGGTAATTTGAGCACATTTCCTTGTAGACACTTTGTGCAATCGCTGCTACCAATTATCCAAATCTTCTTCTGAATCTGATGCACATGAACTAATAATTCTCCAACTGATTACACCATTGATTGTAGGGTTCATATAATAATCCATCCACACAATCATGTTATATAGATTGTCGATTTTGTTTCCCTTCACAGGTTCTACATATCTTCTTCCTTCAGTAGGATCCAACGACGTAGTAACCTTCAAGTTTTTTACTTCAAATATCATATGTCTCTTCTTCAGGTCAATTATAGTCTGTTTGTGGAAGTCCCAATCAAGTTAAAGGAGTTTTGGGTAAGGGGTGCTTCCATCTACTATCTCAATTACTTCAAAATCAACCACGCTGCACACTCCATCAATGCTAAAAATTACCCCTGACCTCATCTAAATGGGATACCAAATCAACTTCAATTGGCCCATAATATTGTAGGTCTTCCTTGGGATGACACTAAGATTGGAGACTAGATCCAAAATGATTTTTTCCATGTCGTAGTTTTCTATATGCGCATTGAGTTTAAACTCCCTATTTTTTGTCTTCTTACAATGCACCTGGTTAAGTTCTTTGTGTGCGACAAGTATCTCTTTCTCTTGGGTACAACGGTCAATCATTCCATGTAGAATACTCAAAGTCGACTCATATTTCAATAACTCTAAACAATTTTTCAGAAAACTATTCAAAGTGCTTACCTTGTCAACTTTCCTTTATGAATAGTCATAGACTGGTGGCATATCATATACTGGTGGTTTGTCATAAAAAGGTGGTGCAGTTGAATTCGATGCTATCCATTCCGATCCTATCACTTATTTCCTTTCTTTCATATATGTCTCTTTTTCATTTCTAGGGTCAAACAACGGTTGAGGCTCTGCTACTTTCCTTACCCACTTGTGGATCTTGTTTCCTTGATTCGTCGCATTGGTTCTGGTTCCGGTTCTTCCGTGCACAACTTTTGTTATCATTTGTACATTTGCATTCCTCTTTTATTTCCATTTTTTGATCAATTGTGGACAATCCTCCATTGCATGGTCTAGTGGTATGCAATATGTACATGTTGTGCAAGGATTTGGGTAGTCTCGCACTAAGTGTCCAGGATGATTATAGTTATAACATATAATAGTTCCTCTACCTCTACCTAATCCTCCTCTTCCATGGCTTTTGAACCCTCCAATTCCTTCTTGATTATAACCTCTTGGAGCATTATACTATGACACGCCTCCTTCAAATTATTCTTTGTGGACCCTATATGTGTATGTAGTGCGCTCTCTCATCAAGTAAAATGCATGAAAATTATTCTCTTCATGTCTGACAGACTTTCAAAATTTACAAAATAGATTTTTCACAATACTCTAGTACTTCTGCATTAGTGGGAAAATATGAGGGTGGTGACCCATCATCTTACAAATATTGCACCATAACCCTAGTGGATTCAGAGCTCATGTACTCAAATACTACTGAAAATCTGGACATTCATTCTTATGATGAACTTATGTTCTACATGTGCTGCACCAGACCTTATCATGATTTTATTTTCCTTTCGCAATATCTTGCAACTGAATAGTCAGTGCTTCTAACTGCAACTGCACTTGAGCCATTCCTACACCATTTTATCCTACCAAAGATGCTCCTAGCTTCACTGTAATTTCTAAGGCTTATATGACATGATCTTCTACTACATCAAAGGGCAGCGTATATGTGGCAACAATCCTATAATAAGCCATTCTTTGTGTTGTTCATATGGAATTTGGAACGTCAATTGATCCTTCAGGATCTTAAGTCTTTGATCATAGTCCCACACTGATTCATTTACTATCTGATTGATCTCCTTCAACTCTGTAATTCATTGCAACTTGGATTTAGGTTTCTGAAACTCTTTCAATAGATATTGTCTTACCTCTACCAAGGTTCTGGCATGTCCCACACCTGTCATAGTATGATGTTTCATCTACCATAGTAATGCATGATATTTGAATGTTGTTTCCAACTACACAATATTCACATCATTATCTTGGACGTTCTTCACATTCCACATTGCCTCACAAATGAAAAAATGTTGTTTTGGATCCTTTGTCCATGCTCCATGGAAGAAAATAATTCTTAAAGTAGGATCTACTCCTACCATTTTTTTTTGTGCGGTATTCTTTCCTGATAACACTAACTGATTCTGACTCTTCGTACTACTTCCACTACTCTTATTACTTATACTACTTCATTTACTTCCTTCACTAACTATAATTTACAAATATTAAGAGCTTACCTCAGTTATTGGCAACACACATGGGGTTGTGGGTTTGACGCAGAGTCTGATCTGAGTGGGATGTTCTTCTACCAGACTTAGTCGATGAATATTTTCTTCTATGCATAGAATTCCTTCGATCTGGAGTATCACACCAATGTCCCTTTCCTCGTTCTCGTTGTTCTTCCCCTCTCTCTCAGCCACATTCCTCTTCTTATTCTTTATGAACCTTTTACCACTGCGCAATACTCCAATCTATTCGTTCATCACACACTCTTATTATCTCATCATCCTCAACCCATATGTTCTCCATTCCTTCTATCCATCCCTGTTTACACTCAAAACATCCTCTCGTCATCCCCCAGTTCCCTTATGTGCATGAAGGTCCTTAGCAATTAGATTACATTTTCATAACTCCTTTGTCACACGATAACATCTTAATCCAAGTAGATAATGACTTTAGGTATATTCTACACAAACCCTTAAATAATTCCCTTTTAGTAACTCTATACGAATGAGTACAATCTATGGAAAATTCAGTAATGTAACCTCCCAACACACTTTCCATCCAGTAATCTACTGTGCATGATACGCTATTTATTATACAATTGACTTGCATAATTAACTCAGGAGTCCAATTTCTCATAATAGCACTACTAAATATTCTGATCTATTCAATTCATGTATGGATCCACTCTTCTAAAATATTTTAAAAGTTATCAAAGAAAATTTCATGAAAACATGTAAACACATCCATTTCCTACATCGTTTATAGATGAGGTGATCTAGGGGATCAAATTTTTCTCAAAAATCAAAGTTCTCAGAATTGCTTCAAAATGGACATGTGCGTAGGACGTGTTGTTACGAACCCAACAAAACTTGAATGGGATCAAACAGACATCGTATGGGCAAGATATTGTGTTATGTTCATGTTTCCAAACAGGCAAAATTTTGTTGATTGTACAGTTTGTACAATGCTGACATGGTAGCTGACCGTACAGGCCATACGATCGTATAGTGAAATGGTAGAGTGATGAGTTGGCATGCTGACAATGTAGGCACATTGGCAGACATGTTGGAAAATAAAGTTGTGACACGTGTCATATTTTTGGTCGAATCATATGGTGCCACGTGGCCTAGTCGTGGGCTCCCATGTGGCACCCTCCAGTTTGTTGGCAGTTGGAAAAATTATATGACTCCATAGGAGTCGAACCCATGACCTCCGAGCGTGGGGATGAGTTTTGGCAAGGCCAGGATACCAACCCTCCCATGCTAGTAGTAAAATCTTATGGTCTAAATTTTATATTTGAATTGCAACTGGGTTTTGTTTGGAAGAATTAAGGGTTGGGGCCTAGCCCTAACTGCTGATGTGCATTGCAGTTCAAACACACCATATGACCCTTACCTTTACATTTTTGCGCGTGTGGTTATATTTCATATGACTCATCCCCCCCGACACAGTCACCATATAGCATTGTCACATAACCATTCTACTTTACACTTGGTGCATGGTCGAACCTTTTCTTGGTGTGTAACCCCGGTTCTTAACACTCTTGCATACGACCAGCCACATGCCCCTTTGTTTTTCCATTTGGCGCGTGGTTGGTTATAACGATTAGTCACTTGGATTTTAGCCTGACATGTGTGGATATTTGGCCACATGGCTGCTCCACATGACCAATGGCGCGAGGTATATGCAACGATTTATCCACGGGGTGCCGAAAAAATGCGTTGGGACGTGGCCACATGCACCCCATGTGACCAACACCTCCACCCAAAGGGGCACTAAAATTGCTAATTGTTCGACAGTTTTCCTTGATTTATGGAGTGGGCATGTGAGATGAGTTTGAGGCCCAGTAACATCATGGGAGCCATTTTGGTCATTCATAGGTGTGTTTTGGCGAGAAGGTACAACAAGATTGAAGGGGAAAACTTCGAGGAGGTGTAACTTCTTCATTTTTTGGCCAAACTAGGTGCCAAAAAAGCCCAGCTAGGGGTTTTTGGATGTTCTGAAGCCATTAGAGCCATCTATTTTGTATTCTGAGAATTGTAAGAGAAATTTTTTAATATTAATGAAAATGATCCAATGGAAGTTGGACCAGGATATGTAGCCAAAGAGAGGGGTGAACTCCTTTATCATTTGTTGTGTTATGTGTTCATTATTGATGGTTTTTATCTGTTTGATATGATGCCCATGATTAAGTAAAAATCATTGAATTTATGTGTTAGTAACTTGATCCAATTACCCAAACACATACCATTTATACACTTGCAATTTAAAGAGATAAGTTTTCTTCATTTTAAATATCTATTGGAAACATATTCATTCCATTTACAGATCAGTTGGTATTAGAGCTTTGGTTTTTTAGACTTGATTTTTTGCAAGCTGTTTTGTTTTCTGATGCTTACAAGGTTGAAGCTCACAAGAGGAAAAGTTCAACTTGTAGAGGCAATTTCTCAACTGTCAAGAAGGAGAACTATAAAATCACCTCAATTTTCAAGGAGATATTCACCAAGTATGGCTCATGAGGAGAGTCATGGAACCCTTTCTTTAGAAGAGGAAAATTTCAGGAAATCTTTCTTTGATATGGATGAAATGGTGAAAGTGTTATTTGATGGAAGGAATGAAAGACTACAAGGTGAAAGCTCCAACCCTCCAAAGGGAAATGGAGTCAGTGGTGATAAAACTCGAAAGGGAAATGGAGGGAGTGGTGATTCTCTACCTCTCACCTCCATATTCCACCTCTTCCACCATTTGACAACCACCTCCAAATTATCTAAATGATAATGGTAAAACTCCTTTACAAAATCCTTTGCTTAAGCTTGATATTAAGTTTGAATTGACTATGTACAATGTAGAGGTAAATGCTAAGAAAATAGATAACTAGATTCGTCAGATTGAAGTGTATTGTTGGATACAAAGAATCACAGATGATGAAACTAAGATTCAACTTGCATCTTTAAGATTGGACAGTGGAACACTCATTTGGTGGGAAGCCAAAACTCAAGAGGACATGAAGAAACATGGTAAAGTTTTATCCTCTTGGAATTATTTTATTTTTGCAATTAAAAGGAAATTGTATCCATTAGCATACATGTAGAAAGATATAATGGATTGGAAAAATTTTAGACAAGCTAATGGGGGAAAATGTATAAAGCTTCACTCAAGAGTTTAGAAAAATATCTTTGGTTTTGGGTGTAGATTTGTCTTCACAAGATACTTTGCTCAAATACATTGGAGGATTGCATAGTTATTTGAGACATACCATACTTATGTTTAACCCTACAAATATAGATGAAGTATGTGTGCGTGCTACTCATTTAGAATAAAGAGGAAAGAATGTTCCTCAAGAGGGAAGCAAGAAAACTTTCTTTAATGGAGATAAAGGAAAGGGAAATTTCAAGGGAAAAGGAAAGAAGAATGCTTCAGTTAGGAAAGATGGGGAAAAAATGACATGCAAGAATTGTTCTAAGGATGTCCATGATGAAGACCATTGTTGGAAACTTCATCGTGAGAAGAGACCCAAAAATTTCAACAACAAAGGGAAGCCAAAGACTGTGCAACTACCCAACATGATTTGGGTTCATATTCCAGTGATGATACAAATATTACATCCATAGGATATACAGGTAAGGAATCCATTGCTGGCACTAGTTCTTCAAATTTTGCCATCAATGAAACTCAACATTAAAAAGAAAGAATAGAGTTTTTCCACATAAGGGTTATTTCAAAACATACCAAAATAGACACACTTTTTTATAGTGGTTCACAAGAAAACCTCATATCTGAAGATACAGTAAAGAAATTAAACTTGGATACAACACCTCGTCCAAAACCATACCCTTTATAATGGATATGTGACAATGCAAAGTTGCATGTAACAAGAAGGTGTAAACATAGATTTTCCATTACTGCAAACTTTATAGATGAGGTAGAGCTTGATGTCATTCCATTGGATATATGTGGTATTGTTTTGGGAAGTCCATATTTGTATGATAGGAGAGCTATCTTTCATTAACATGAAAACAAATATCATTTGTTTCAAAATGGAGTTGAGTACATTCTTAGAGCACATAAAAAGAAGATGAACATGTCACTTTTAAATTCTGGGCAAATGAAGAGATTAGTGAATGCCAGTAAGAATTTTTCTCTCTTGATGATAAAACCAAAAGAGAATGTTGAAAAGGAAACCTTCCAAGGATGTGAATCAAAACAAAAATCTGATTTATATGAGGTTGTTAATGCTCATGGTGAGATATTTCAGGAACCAAAATGATGTCCTCCCAAAAGAGGAGTCCAACATGATATTTCTTTGCAGGAGGATTGTCCTCTTTCAAACATTGGTATGTACAAGATGCCAGTGATGGAAAATGCAGAAATTAAAAAAAAAAATCCAAGAGTTGCTTGACAAAGGGGTTATTCAGCCAAGCACTTCACCATGTGGGTCACTGATTGTGTTAGTACCAAATAATATGGTACATGGCGCATGTGCATTGATTTCATATCCTTGAACAAGATTACGGTAAAGAATCGTTATCCTCTTCCTCGTATTGATGATTTTCTTGATCAGTTAAAGGATGCCAAGTATTTTACTAAGTTGGATTTGAGAAGTGGATATCATCAGATTAGGATTGTTGAGGGAGACACATGGAAGACAACTTTCAAAACCAAGCAAGGTTTGTATGAATGGATGGTAATGCCATTTGGTCTTTGTAATGCTCTTGCTACATTCATGAGAGTTATGAATTATGTGTTGAGACCTTTTCTTCATGATTTTGTGATAGTTTACTTGGATGATATATTGATTTTTATCAAGTTGCATGAAGAGCATGTCAAGCATGTCAAATGGGTACTAGATGTATTACAAAAAGAGAAGTTTTTCTTGAATATGTTTAAGTGTGAATTTGGCAAGACCTCACTTATTTACTTAGGGCATATTGTGGGAGGAGGAGAATTGAAGATAGACCCTTCCAAGGTCAAGGTCATTGTGGATTGGCCCAAGCCCAACAATGTAACAGAGGTGAGAAGATTTTTTGGAGCAACCCAATATTTGAGGAAGTTTATTGCTAAATTCTCTTACATTGTAGCTCCATTACATGCTTTGACAAGTACTAAGCAAATTTTTCAATGGGAAGGAAAGAAACAAAAGGCATTTGATGAATTTAAGGAAAAGATTAGTTCATACCCTATTCTTGCACTTATTGATTTGGGACAACCATCTGAGATCCAAATAGATGCAAGCAATTATGCAATGGGAGCAGTATTGTTACATCATGGTAAGCCCATTTGTTTTCATTCAGAAATTTTTAATGGAGCAGTGATTAACTATCCTACCTATGATAAGGAATTGTATGCATTAGTACAAAGTGTGAAGAAGTGGAAACATTGCTTGTTGGTAGAATAAACTATCATTCACATAGATCATCAACCATTGCAATAGTTACAATCACAAACCAAGCTACAACAAGCAAGGCACTTCAAATGGATGAGATTTCTTCAAAACTTACACTTGGTTATAAGGTATAAGAAGGGAATTTTTAATAAAGTTGCTGATATTATTTCTAGGCATATTATCAGTGCTTCAGTTATTATTAAGCATAATTCTATCATGCATGAGAGCTATGTTGAGAAATATGCTTTAGATTCCGATTTTAAAGAAGTTTATGCAACTTTATGTCATTCTAACCAAGTTGAGGAACTAGACTATCATGTACATGATAAGTTATTGTATCACCTTGGCAAGCTTTGTATTCCATGGGATGAGAGAGTCAACATCATAAGAGAAGCACATTCTTCTCTTATTGTTGGTTACTTTTGTGTAGGCAAAACAGTGGCAAAATTGCAAAGATATTGCTATTAGCCTAAGATGAATGAGAGTGTTTCAAGATATGTAAGAGGATGTTCATTCTGTGCTACAAGAAATCCTAGCAACAAAAAATTGGGTTTGTATACTCCAATTACGGTACCTACTTGTCCTTACGAAATCATCTCTATGGATTTTGTAGGAGGTCTACCTATGCCAAGAAAGGGTCATGATTATCTTTTTGTTGTGTGTGATCGTTTTAGAAAAATGTGTATTTTGATGCCTTGTAAGAAACAAGTTACAATTGAACAAACGACACATATGTTCTTTCAAAATGTTTGGGCTCATTTTTTTTTTCCCAAGTCCATTATTGCTAATCGGGATTCTCGATTTGTTGGGAGTTTTTGGTCAAGTTTATGGGCACTCATGGATACCAAGATGAAAAAGAGCACTTCTTTTCATCCACAAACAGATGGTCAGTCAGAGGTGGTGAATAGAATGGTAGTACATCTTCTTCATGGATATTGCAGCAAGCATCCTAAGCTTTAGGATGAGCATTTACACTACATTCAACATGCTTATAACCGAGCAAACCATTACTCAACTCAAACTTCGCCATTTGAGTCTTCTTTTAGTTATTTACCAAAGTCTCCTTTAGATTTTATCTTTGGGAAAGATATGGTTATGGATGGTCATAGTGATGTTGACAAGGCCAAGAAGTTCATTGAACAAGTTCATTTTGTGCATCAAAATGTACATTTGTGCAGGCCTCATTGTTATGAACCCAACACAACTTGAACGATATCAAACAGACGTCATATGAGAAATATATCATGTTCTGTTCATTTTTCCAAACATGAAATTTTTTTCCGACTGTACAATCTATACAGTTCGTAAAGTGTTGATGTGGAAGCTGACTGTATAGGCCATACGACTGTACAATGACGTGGAAGAGTGTTGAGTTGGCATGCTGATAGGTTAGGCATGTTGTTGGAGGGTTTCACATGTCCCATTCGTTGGATGACACGTGGCACCCTCCAGTTTGTTGGGAGTTGGAAAAATGATCTGACTCCACAGGAATCGAACCTGTGACCTTTGGGCGTGGGGAGGAATTTTGGAAGGGTCGAGCTACCAACCTAGCCACGCTAGTACTTAACTCTTATGGTCTAAATTTTATATTTGAATTTCAACGGGGTTTTGTTTAGTGGAGTTAAGGGCTAGGGCCTAGCCCCAACCCCCAGTGTGCATTGCGGCTCGACCACACCATATGACCGTTTCCTTCAAATTTTGGCACGCGTGGTTATATTGCATATGACTCAGCCCCCCCAGTGCAATCACCATACAACCTTATCACATGAATATTTCACTTTACACTTAGCATGTTGTTAGACCTTTCCTTGGTGTGTAGCCCCAGTTATTAACACTCTTTCATATGACCAGCCACATGACCCTTTGTTTTTCCATTTGGCGTGTGGTTGGTTATAACGGTTAGTCACTTGGATTTTATCCCAACAAGTGTGGATATTTGGCCACATGGCTGCTCCACGTGACCAATGGAATGAGGTATATGCAATGGTTTAGCCACGGGGGGCTAAAAAAAGGCATTGGCACATGGCCACATGCCCCCCATGCGACCAACACCTCCACCCAAAGTGGCTCTAAAATCACTAACTGTTCAAAAGTTTGCCTTGATTTGTAGAGTGCATCTGTGTGCTGAGTTTTATGCCCAGTAATTCTACGAGAGCCAAGTTGGTCATTCACAAGTGCGTTTTGGCGAGAACGTACAACAAGCTTGAAGGGGAAAACTTCCAAGAGGTGTAACTTCTTTATTTTTTTTTCCAAACTAGGTGCCGAAAATTCCTAGCTAGGGGATTTTGGACATTCTGAAGCCATTTGAGCCATCTATTTTGTATTATGAGCACTATAAGATAATTTTTTAAGCATAATGAAAATGATCCAAGGGAAGATGGACCAGAAGATGTAGACTAAGAGAGGGGTGAACTCCTTTATCATTTGTTGTGTTATGTGTTCATTATTGATGGTTTTTATCTTTCTAATATGCTTCTCATGATTCAGTAAAACTCATTGGATTTATGTTTTAGAAACTTGATCCAATTACTGAAGAACATACCATTTATACACTTGCAATTTAAAGAGATAAGTCTTCTTCATTTTAAAGATTTATTGGAAACATATTCAATCCATTTTTAGATCATGAGGTGTTGGAGAATGTGGAAGGGAAGGAAGCATATTCATTCACATATGTATTTTCAAGATATCATCAGATCAATATTGTGCAGGAAGATAGATATAAGACTACATTTGAAACAAAATGGGGATGATACCAATACACGGTGATGCCTTTTGAATTGAAGAATGCACCAACAACATTCTCTAGAGTGGTTATATCAACATTTAAAGAGTTCATCCATATGTTCTTAGAAGTATACTTAGATTATTGGATGATGTTTAGCGTGTTGAAAGATTAGATTGATATTTTGCGTTTGATGTTGGATAGGTGTAGTAAGTTTTAGATATCTTTGAATTTAAAGAAGTGCATTTTCTGTGCACAGTTTGTTTCCTAGCCACAACTATCTTCAAAAAATCCTTTATTATGGAGTGTGATGATTTAGGGAATGGAATTGGTGTAACTTTAATAAAAGAAGAAATGACCCTTTCATTTTAAAGAAACCAAATTAAGGGAAAGAAATTACTCAAACCCATTTATGAAAAGGAAATGTTGGACATATTACATGCAATTAAGAAATGGCGCCCTTACCTAATATGAAGACACTTTAAGGTAAAAATAGATCATGATAGTTTCAAGTACCTCTTAGAACAATGATTATCTTCAGAAGAGAAAAAAAATGGGTTACAATGATGCTAGGATATGAATTTGAAAGTATCGAAAAAAAAGGAAAAACAATTATGGTGGTAGATGCACTTTTAAGGAAAGAAGAAGACATATATGGCTTATTATGTGTTATTTTCATCATACAATGTGATTGGGTGGAAGAAAGATAATAAGGTATGAAATATCATTCAAAAACTACAAGACAACCCAAGTGTATTAAATAATTTTATGTTGAAGAATGATTCATTGTGGTATCGAGATCACCTATATTTATGTAAGAATTCCAAACTCAAACAAAAGGTCCTTTTGGAATTGCACACTTCTCCTATAGGAGAATATTTAGGTCTCCTAAAAAATTACCATGGGATCAACAAGGATTTTTAATGGGAAGGTATTAAAAATAATATTCAAAGGTTGTGGCTGAATTTTTAGTTTTCAAAGAGAATGAGGGAGAGACAAGCAAGAGCCCAGGTCTCCTACAACCATTAGACATACCAGTTCAACTTTGGGAGGGGGTTTCAATGGATTTTATTAAAAGTATACCCAAGTATGAATGAAAGAATGTCATCATGGAAGGGGTGGATAAACTCACAAAGTATGCCCATTTTTTCCTTCTTTATATTACATTTAATCAAAGTACAATAGCTACAACATTCATAGAAATGGTTCAGAGGCTACATTGAAACCCCAAGGTTATTGTATGTGATAGAGATTACATTTTCACTAAATTTTTTTGGATTTAATTATTTTCTCATTCAGGTACTAAATTGGTTCACAACTCCTCTTTCCATCCTCAATCTAATGGGAAAACTAAGATTGTGAATAAATTTCTATAAGGGTATCTTCGTTGCTTTGAAACTGTTATGGAATAATTCCCCTATGGATAGGTGAATCTTCCCTTGGAGTACAGACCCCTCTACCAAGACAAAAAACTACCTTTGGACACTACCATTCCTATATATTAATTCTATCTATTGAAAAAGAGAGAAATATGGAGAGTATGATTTACCTCACTTTCAAAGTTTGTCCAAGCTACTCCAATATGTGAGTTCTGAACAATACCTGCAATGGACAACAAGATATAGACAACTATATCCTACTCTAATGGATTAGACAAAATCAATCTATCTATGAAGATTAAGAAAAACAAAGAAAAGTACATGTAAACACATACTAGAAGGAAATATGCTAAGTATATTCATGATAACTTTAAAAGGGAAACTTACAATATTCAGATGATGTTGCGGTAGCCTCTCCAAGTCCTCATCATCCAACCATTTCTCGAAAGATACATGATTAGAATAACAATTATTTGTTGATTTTTTCCTCCCTTGTTCACCATGAGAATGCCTCCATTTATAGCCTTTGAGAGGCTCAACCACCTTGGTTATATTTGGGATTATTTGAGGATATGTCTCCAATAGTTGTGATATATCCCTTAGATGCATTCTAAGGGTTATATTTGAGCCAAACCGACTCAATCCATTCATAGTTGTTCTTAGAAGAAAAATGGATTTCTTTCAAGTTTTTCTCAACCAATTTGATGCTCTCTTACAATGGGCAATAGAGCTCTACAATGCTCCCTGCTAGATAGACAAAGAGTGCTAGTGCTCCCTATATATGAGCAGGGGAGCATCGATCTTCCCAAAATTTGTCAATATGACCAATTATCATAGAAAAACCTTTGTTCCAACTATTTGATGATAGGGATTCTTCTTCTAACATGTTTTATGGGTTGTATCAAGTGTTTTCATGGTGTCATTCATGATGCAACACTCACAGAATGAGAATGAAACACTTATGACATTTGTGACAAAGGGATACATTTACAACGCTTGAAACAATGAGAATGTGACAGTATAGAAGTGAAATTTTTTTATGTGTAACATATTTCCCCCGAAAGTGTGAAGTCAAAAAATGAAAGTTGCTGGTCGAAACACTTTATAGATTCTTTGAAGAAAGGGTGTGGAGTTGGGGAACCTGGTAGAAGCTGCAAAAAACCATCAAACAATGTTAATATGTATTCCATTCCTGATACATGCATACCCATGCTCGGACTATAAGTGAATCAAAGTATGGCCGCCAATAAATACATTGTTGATCCATATTGACTAAGGGTATGGCCACCAAATATACAATGTGGATCCATATTTCTATGACATGAACCGATCGTAGCCATGCAAAATACAAAGTGGAGCTATGAGGTGATAAAACATAGCCACAAACCATTACAATGTGTATCTATGTGACAAAATATATATCATCATGCTCAACTGATTTCCTTTGCAACCTTGGGGGAATAGATAATAGAGTGAATGATCAAACCGGGGTATTTGTCCCAATCCTATTGTGGTATGAATATATCCATGTGAATATACTATTTGATGTTGAACATGGTAGAAACCACTTTATTTCTGGTCATTGAGGTAAAATGTTAACAAGTGCGATGGAAATCACCAATGATGGAAATGAATCCCAAGGTACCCTAGTACATTCTAGTCAATGTGAATAAGTGAGATGAGGTCAAACATTCATGGAATCATCCAATCAAAGGTAAAAAATGTAAACCTACTATCAGAAGCAAGGAGGCCTACCATTGAGGCATGCAAGTCCCAAGGTACTAACTGGTTTCTAACTCTCATTCTCAAATGATGTGTTGAAGTCAATAGGAAAAGACTCATCAAAGGAGAGCCATGATGTATCCCCCATCAATGACACGAAACTGACACAGGAAAATGATAATATATATCTTATGAACATAGACTGACACAAGTATGGAAACTGGTAATTTGGTAGATGGTTGACTCTCGAGGCAGATACTTCCCTTGAACACTATGGCATGATGTGAGACTTGGCAGCATAAATGCAGAATGGAACAAAACATAATGCAGTGAGTGTTGAGGGATTCTTTGGATGGTTCAAAGGAGTGGAAAGACTCAGAGGATTGGTTCAATGTAGAGGTTTAGTGGATTATCTAAGTGTTTAGTATGAAGGTTAAAACAAGTGTCTTGTTCAAGGGAGATTGCAAGAGCTAATTACAAAAGGTTTCAAGAAACTTGACCCACTTCCTTCAATTTTTTTCCCCATCCAGATAGATGAGTACCTCTTTTTAATTTAACGAGCTCGAGGAGGATAACACATGCTCAATATAACTCACCTTTGGTAAGTTCCTTTTCCTTTATTTAATGGGATAGAAGAAGTAAGGGTTCGTTTCCATATGGATCCTTCAATGTGTATTTTAGCAAGTCCATAGAAATAAAACTCAGTGGTTTTTCATGTTTAGAGAGTCTGAAAAGAACTTAAAGGTGACTCCAGGGTTTTTCTTTTTCATAATTTTAGTTCCCGAGGTTCGAAAAAGAGATAAACTATTACTCGGAAGACACCCTTTTGAACCTTTTAATGAGTGTGAAAGGAAGAAATATCACTCGACAATCATTTCATGTTTAGAGAGTCTAAAAAGAGCTTAAAGGATACTCTAAGAGGTTCCTTTTTCGTATAAACTTTACAAGTTTAAAAAAGTGATAAAGGTATACTCGGTTACATTCTCATGTATTTGTGAGCGCGAGAAAGAACAAATACTAAGATCATTGGTGTTATAAGGTCATTGAGAAAAATCTGCTCAAATTCTTGTAAAGACAACTTGTTCTGGGAAAAAGACATGAGTAATTTCTTGAAAAATGAAAAAAAAATTATAATAAGGAGAAATGACCAAATTTGAACATATCAAATATCAAATTAGGTCAAAAACTCCTTTTTACCTTTGATTTTACTGTTCTCCTCTCCTCTTTGATTTTTTTCCTCTTTTGGATCATTTTTCGAGCATTGATTTTGGGGGCTATGGGTGATTGTTTTCAAAACTGTCTGGATCAGGTTGGTTGCTTCCTCCTCCTCATTATTTTCCATGTCTTTTTATTGCATTTAATTATTTATTTCTTGTGCTTAGGCTCCTTGAGAATCCACTAGAGTGTCAAACTAGATCAACGATCCCTCAAGGGATCGAGGGGAGCACAGATCGTGATTTCAATGCCATGGTATGTGCATTGAGGGAGAACTAGCACTCTGTTTTCTTCATTAAGGGATCGCTAGGCGTGGATTTTTTTATTATTATTTTTAGGATAGAAAGAGGAAATGTTTTCCTTTGAAAACATAGCTAATGATGATTAATTGATGTATTTGAAGGTTTCATTCATAGATAAACATGATTGAATGGAAATAATGTGAGCCCGAGTTTGATGACATCGCTACTTTACAAGACCCTCAAGCGAGGGCATCCTTATGCAATTGCGACTTTCTCAAGTACTTCAAACTTTAAAATATG
Source organism: Picea glauca (assembly GCA_000966675.3). Taxonomy (NCBI): domain Eukaryota; kingdom Viridiplantae; phylum Streptophyta; class Pinopsida; order Pinales; family Pinaceae; genus Picea; species Picea glauca. The sequence goes on from JZKD02S1643358.1 coordinate 626,760, forward strand.
AGGAAAGAAATGTTATTGCTCGAATACTTGATTGGTCTATGGGATGATGGTGAGAAAGAATTATGAATAGGACTGCATATGATTGAGATAGAGATGGATGATGTATATGTTTTGACGGGGTTCTCGAGGAGAGGGGTTCCCATACCTTTGTCCGGACACCTAGCTACTCTGTGACCAACCAAGGAATATGTTACCAAATACTGCTTACCATGGTCATGATTGGTATGAGGAAGGATCGTTATAAAAGACGTGATGTATCTATCTCTTTGATCCATTCTATTTTCTATCACCAAGTTGGAAAGAAGCACTAGTTCCCATCTCGCTTCTAAATCCCAAATTTCTTATGCCATTCAGTGCTTGGAACCTAGGATATTCAACTGGAGTGCAGGGTTCTTGAGGAATGTTAAAAAAAAGATATCCAAATGTAAAAATGGCAGGAAAAAATAGTTTGGATATGGTTCTTTCTTGGTCTCACTTTTTCTAGAGCGGATTCCACAGATGCAACCATAGGTTGCAGTGATATCATGCCCTGTGATCGAACCTCGCATGGAGAGGTGGACTAGTCTTTCCCCAAGGTTGGGGAATGAGCCCTCAGACTTTACATTCACTGCCAAATTTTTCACATGGTGGAGGAGGCAGTTGGTGGTGATCGATGATTTCCCATATGCTGGGGTAGATTTCCAGGGTAGTGCATACTTGGTACTTCCTGAGGGTATACAGTGGGATGCATTAGGTAAGAAAGATCATAATCTTGTAACATATATATATATATATATTTGGTTGTACAATGAGGGATCTAAGTCATATTCTTTCATCATGCAGACACAAGTGCATCACATCCAACATAGATGCTAACATTAGGGCATCATGGAGATGCATAGGCGACATAAGAGCATGATTTCATAGGGGGGGGACTTCGGAAGGTGGAGAGGAACCTATGGGGCTTGACCATGGTTGTTACACCCCTGCAGAGGCGATATGTGCCTCTACACCTTTAGTGACATATAGTTGGGGTCTCCGAAGGCCTCAATCATTTTCTATGGCAGGTGGCAAGGGCGATAATGTGTTGTGTAAAGCACAATGTGATACAGGGGGACAAGTAAAGTCCCTAGTCATTTTGTAGTGTTTATGATGATTCTATGGGAATAAAGGCCTAAGTTTTTCCATGTTATGTACTTTTGTATGATGTATTTTGATAAAAAAAAATCTATCAAGATTATATATATAAACGAGTTTTGCGGTGGCTACCTATGTTGTATTTTTGTTTTATATGATGTTTTCTATACATATTGTTTATGTTTCAAATGTTTATCTATGCACAATATAACAATCTAACATGTAATTGACTAATTAATCCGTGATCATGTTGAGTTCCCTCGATATGTGTTTATATTCAAGAAATTCAAAATACCTTTCGAGACGAAGAACCATTAGATGGAGATGTAGTAAAGTTGTGTTGTGAACAATGTACTCATGATTTAGTTGATAGACCACGAATGGAGAATAGAGGTTGATAATAAATTGAGATATACCTAGAGAAGGGGCTTTAATTAAAATTCAGATGATGACATGATACTCTGCAATGTTATTGGTTGCAAATATGAGGCAAATTCCTCTTGAACTCACTAAATCACCATAGTGGTAGATGACATAAGTTGTAGAAGCGATGTTCTGGGTATGTCGACTACCACCATCCTCAAATCCAGAATAGATTGAAAAGGATGATGTTATCTGTGCATTCAAACACAAATAAAAGTATAATAAGCTAAGGAGAAACTCGTGCATGCAAAAGAAAAGACACACCAAGTCAAAAGTATATAGTACAGTAATGTACAAAGAAAACATGCAAAATATTCTATGCATAGTACTTCTTGAGCTAAAGCCCGTTTCGGGGCTCACCGAGAGATATTCCATTGTAGTATACTAACTCATAGGCACATCTGTATAGCACATGTTTTATGATGTATGGTATGTGCCACATGAGTTCTAATTTTCTTGCCCCCAGTTTTTCATGATCTTGATCATAGACTATGACTAGATCTCCTTTTGTGAAAGTGTGAGGTTGGATGGACTTATCATGTTTATTTTTTATGCATTTTTTATACATCTCATTGATGAGAGAAACATTGCGACGGGTTTCATTGAAATTGATTAGTTATAAGAATTGTTCCTCTTCAGAATAAGTATGGGTTAAGAGTTCTACGGTGATTTTCAATCAAGGGATATCACAATCGATCAATAGCACCACTTGTATCCTGTATACCAACTTGAAGGGTGTTAATATAGTTTTGGTTTTAACTGAAGTTCGATAAGTCCAAAGTGCATAGAAGAGCTACAAGTTCCAAGAGATTTTGTTCATTCCCACCATGATTTGAAGCATGGTCTTCAGGAATTTGTTGATGGCTCCAACTTGTCCATTTTCCTGAGGGTAGTAGGAGGATTATTTTTCATGGAGAAAACCTAACTTGGTGTGAAATTCACCGATCATCTAGTTCTAGAAACAAGATCCATGATCAGTTACAATAGCTTGTGGGCCACCGAATCGAGCGATGATATCGTTAAACAAAAAAAATCTTGTAGTGCAGCCATTGTTAATAAATGTAGGCATACACTCATCCCATTTAGTGAAATAATGGATGACAACGATAATATAACCGTTCCCCCCAGTAGAGGTAGGCTTACATTACATAAAATCATTGCCCCATTTTTCAAAGGGGTTGATGGAGATAATGGGATGAAGTGGAGCTGGGTGGGTATGTGCTTTCTTCTGAAAGATATGACAAGGTGGGAATTGTTTAATGGCCTCAATGAAATATTTTATTATGGAAGGACAAAAATAACCGACACATAATTTTTTTGGGTTGTAGCCATCCCAGAAACATGAACACCACAAGTTCCAAGGTGAAAATCATTTAAAACTTGTTCAACCTCTTCATGGGTTAAGAAACATCGTAAGACAGTATCAATGTCAAGGTGGTAGAAAGTGTCACCAATGATAAGGTAACACTTTTAATGGTTTCTAATGCAACGTCGTTCATCACGTGAAATGGTAGGCTAAAAGCATTGGGCTTGGAGATAGAGAATAATATCTTCGTACCATGGATCAGACATACTAATGAGGAACAAGGATTCATTGAGAAGAGAATCACTGGGCTCAGTATCCTCATCAATATGGGGAATATCACAAATTAATTCCACAAAAACCAATGATTTCTTAGCCTTGGATTTGGTAAACTTGAGATTGAATTCAGCTGAAAAATTTGCACCTAGTTGTATGTTTTCCACAATACCTTCATTAATTGATATGTCAACCGTAATCATGGAAGAGATGTTTCCAAAATTTCCTTTAAAGATGTTATCCTGAGTGAGTATGGGAGATTTGGGGGAGTCGATGATATCACTAGGAAAGATAGAGGAAATATATTTCTCCATGTCATCCAAACTAGGAAGAAAGGATGAACGATGGTGTTTTTCATCCCATGGGGCCTCCTCGATACTAAGAATTTCCATAATAAATTCATCTAATGGAAAAATATGTAGGATGTAATCGAAAGTAGAGGATAGGGAATATAAATAGTATGCTAAAAAGTAAGTAGTAGATGCCAGCAGATGTTCACCATCCAGTAAGGAGAGGTAGACTGGATGACATCATATTCAGCCTCCGTAGGACTAAGTGGAATGGTGTCACCTAGTGTATCAAATTCTAAGGGACTAGGCATGATCCATGGATCATATGATTCGAAGGATTGATGTGCCATATTCAAGATCATACAAACCATTGTGATGTGTTGTGTAGTGGGAGGAAGTGGTGTGGGAAAGGTACCCATGAGTGAAGAGTGTTTCAAGAGACCTACCCAACACTTTCATAAGTGAATTTTGAGTCTCCCAGGAAAGGAATGTTATTGTTTGTTTGAGTGTGAGCATCAAGGGTACATTAATCTAACTGATTTATGGTCACAATTTTACCTTGATGAGTGAATTAGATGCATTTGAAAACTAGTGAAGCGATGATGGTCATAGCATAGAACCAACTTCTCCCTAGAAAAAAGTTATAAGCAAGGAGAGGATTGACTACTTCGACATCTACAGAAACAATTTTTCCTTCCAGTTGAACGACTAAGGATTGTAATAATACATAAGGTTGAAAACCTCTTCCATATAATTCTCGTAACATGGTGGGAGATTGATGAAGAATAGGTGATTTAAGGCCTTTCCATCAAGCCAAGTACATGAAACATGTGGATTCCCCCTCGTCCAAGTTTGTGCGATGAATATGTTGATTATGGACAATGACATCGATTCGGAAGGTAAGTTGGTGAGAGAGTTGTGATTTAAATTTATCTAGGTTAAACATAATATTATTGGATGACTTGGGATCTATAGCTATGATGGCTACCAAGAGAGTCCTTCGTTGTCTAGGGAAATGTTGTAGAACTTCGAGAGCTGACATAATGCAAGGTGCTTAAACCAAATATTCAACAATGTTGTAGTTTTGAGTATCACGTGAGTTAGGATTAAAGGTCGAATTTTGAATTGTTCTCTTGGGTGGATGTAGAATAGAGTGAAACATATCTTTCTCAATCTAGAGTGGTCCATATGGAGGAGTAATAGTAGTAGGATGTGGATCCAATGTAGTACCATTTGTTACTTTCTCCTTATCAGGTTTACCTGGAGGTGTGTCATATGTCACGGTATGAGTGGTCAAATCTATCCCATTGAACATGTAAATGTGTGTGCTCGATGAAGCTTCCTTGTTAGGAGGATGATTTGGATTACCTCCTGTCAAAGGTGCAGTGGTTTGTGCAACCAGTGACTCTTGTTGTGGAAAAGGATGTGTCAATACAATGGGTTGAGAATTTCCTTTAAAAAGTTTGGAAACTTCATATTGATGAGGACAATCTCATGTGTAGTGATCTTCACCACAAATGAGGCATGGAAATTTTGGTTTTCACTATGGTTGTTTCTCAGTAGAAGGTGGTTGTGTTTGTGTTTTTTCATTTTTAGTTTGATTATTGTTTTTATTGGTTTTACTCTTGGTTTTCTTTCCCCCCCCTGACAGTTGAATAGAAGCATATTGAACTGCATTCACGTCGGATATTTAAGTTGGGGTGGATCTTGATGAGAGTGAAGTTGATCCAGTAGAAGGGGTAGTGATTGAATGATTATTCATGTCGATCGACTGTGAACTGGACTGGGTTTTGACGAAACCGATAAATCCATCTGCATGAGTGGTGGAAGATGGTTTTGATGGATCAGTTGATGGACATGCAGTGTTTGGAATCAATTCATACAAAGTACTAGATTGGGAATAAACTAATTCCATATACTGGGCATGATAAATGGCTTCCTCATCTGTAATGACAACACCCATGGCTACATCACAAGCAATAAGAGGTAAAAGATATTTGGTGAACCATTCAACCAGTAATTGGTTAGGAATGGTTTCTTTGGTCAATCGTCGTCATCATATCCATTCATGAATATGATCATAAATATGTATGGAGTTTTTCTGATGAGGTGAGTTCAAAAGTTTCGTGTTGGTTTCGTAGCAGATAGGTAATTGGAAGTGCATGAGAAAATCCATGGAAAGCAAATTAAAATCTTGAAAAGTTTCACATTGTAATTAAATGTACCATTTAGCTATTGTACCCATAAGTGTATGCTAGAAAAGACGTAACTACATAGAATCATCCACTAGTGAATTTGATGAGAACCAAATATGAAAGGTCATAATGTGGTTATTAGGTTCTTCACCAGGTTTACCATCAAATTTCAGAATATTGGAAGGTAACTTGGAAGGAATGACTAGCCAAAAAGGGGAGTGTAATATGGTATCGTCGGTTAATCGTGATAGATCCAATAGATATAGAGTATCTAAGAATGGTATCTTTTGATTGACCTAAGGATGATACTGGTGTGGCATAGGAACACCAGTAGGACCGTAAACCGGTTGTGGTGGATAGTTATAGCCAGCAGGTCCTCCCATATGTTGTCGATGTTTACCAAAAAAAATAAGATTCAATTTTTGAGGAATGTGCATAAAAGGAGAAGGGAAACCCATTTGGCCCTGGGGAGGATAGCTAATGTAACCTAGGGGATCATAGTGTCAAGCGCTCAATACACCCTAAAATATTTTATGAAATTCTATCACTTTTGGGTACCACTTGTTTTCTTGTTTTTTGTTGTCTGAATCGAGTCCACTGTGGAGGGATTTATAATTTTGTTTTCATATATTTTCATCGATCAAAGTGAATTTGTTTGAACCTATCAATATGAGAACCTTTGTGTCTAAAAGAACTTGGAATTTTAACTAAGAATCTAAAACTAAAATTATGACTAGAGCGAATGTGTTTAGCGTCGGAAAAATCCAAGCAGGTAAATGACCACACAATAACGATAATCGTTAATTGTCGATGCACCATCAACATCAGTAAAAGGCAAAGTAAGTTTGCGTTATTTATTTTCCACGAAGAGTCCGGAGATAGTCAATCCCCATCGACGTCAGTGAAATTTGAGAAAGATAAACATTGACAAGAGTCATGATAAACCTATGATAGTCGATGATGGATGCGCTTGTTCGGGGTCGGTGAAATATCAAAGGGTCGAATCATTGAAATTTATGCATGAACACATCACCGATAACCGACCCCCGATGCACTTTCGACATTGACAATTTTTGAGGGAGTTAATCCGAGAGCACTTGGTTAAGATTATCGTCAACCGTTGATCCTTGATATATTTTCAGAGTTGGTAGAACATGATATGCTATTAAAATGATTAGCTAAGGAAAATTCCCCGATTCTGAATGACACTATTAAACAAAGACAAAAGTTTCAAGTGCCATTTGTCTTTTCCGCATAAGGGATTTTGTACAGTCTAGTTTCGTCCTGAATCACCTTAAGGTTTTTTGTGTTCTAGTCATACTTTTGATTGAGCTTTTCCACGTCACCTCTGTACAAAAATATGGATCGACGTCAGATATTTTTCTCAGATATATCAATGAATTTAAAGAGAAGCCCTGACTTCTGATCCACTAGTTAGATGAGAGAAATGATGGGATGTTTTTAACACAATATAGCATCAAATTTTGTCATTTAATAGGCTAGTTAATGTTTCACTCCACACACATTATAACCCCATGTGTCGATTGAACAGTGGGAATTTGAAATCTCTGATAGGAAATGTTATAGCCCGTGCCCACATCGTCGACCCACGATTGAATTTAATTTTAAACATAATGAAGATCTGGCGACAGATTTTGTAGAACTGCACTCATATCTCGAATTGAATAGTTGATGCAACAAGGTAAGTTCATATCTGTTTAAATCACAAAAAAAACTTCGAACACTTTCATTTTTCACACAAGTTTCCATTTCCAGAGCATCCAAGGAAGTGAAGAAATCATCTCGAGACTGCGTTGATTCTTATACCTTCAAAACCAAGTTAAGCTAGCAACAGAGGTATGTGTTAAATTTTACTAGTTTAGAGATCATAAATTGTTATATATCATCATTTTGTCTTTTACACAATGTATAACTATGTTATAGCTGTAGGAAAAAATGCCTCCAAGGAAACCAATGACCAGACGCTCGTCGAAAGGACCAAATTTAAAGGAGAAAAAAAATGGTCAGGATTCTTCTCCCAGCACTGCAAGGTAGTTGGAATATGCTCCCAGGGTGGAGCTGGTTATTAAAACCTTGACCAATAAAGCATTCATTGAACCCCTAGTTTTTGGCGATATAGAAGTGACCACTAGATCCAAAACAACTCTCCCACAGTGGGGAGATATATTCAACAAAATCAACTAGGAGGATTACCCAGAATATATCCCACACAACGCCCCATATGTAAGGGCGCTCGATGACCAGGTGTTCCCGAATAACCGACGGTCATGCTTGCACATGGTATCCTGTCGAAATCCAATTTTTCCCTGCATTGAGATTTTGGGTTGGTTGATTGATCATACATACACTCATAAATGCCTCATTAATGACGAGAATGGTGGGTGTGTCGGGGTTTTTCTCCCAACAAAGGTTCATAAGTACTATAAAATCAAGGACCCAGAGGAGAACCTGAAAACAAACCATTTGGTTAGGTTTTATGAACTACATGAAACCAGCCAATTAATGGCTTCCTGGTCAAAGGAAGACAATAAATTCATGAACTGGAGCAACGGCTGGTACAGGATAGTGAACTTGAGGGAGCCATATATCTACTTGATGGCTCTAATCTGTCGAATGTATGAAGAAAAGGACTGCTCCAAGTTCTAAGAAGCATGGATGCCCCTAGAATAAACTGTGGTGATCTTCAAGGGTAGCTTCAACTAGGGATAAATTATCTCCATGTAATTGAGCATCATTATAAAGTAGGCTCAGACGCCGAAAGAAGGAGAAGCACTCGCTTTCCACATGGCCTCGTTCCTGCTAGATGTAATCTGCATGAGGAATGTATTCACTGGGATGAATTTGAGTTGGCACATTGCATAACTTCATGTTCATGTCTACTTCAACATATTATGGGAAAACAGGTATAAGAAATATTATGCCCTTATTTGCGATGAATTCATTGGCTGATTTTGTTTCATTGTATTTAAAAAGGAATTCCCAAGGCTATCTGTAGTAACCAAGAAAATGATATCGAAGCTAGGCCACTGGTAACTAGATGAAAAAACAATGTATATCAAGGTGTTTGGGGCCACCGAAGCACCACATTTACTCCCTACTCATGTCCTAGACTTACTCATTGTAGGATAAATCTGTTATCAGACTATCCTGTAGGGCTATAACTCTACTTTCGTCAAAGACAAGAAACAAGCATTTATACTCTATGACTTCCATGTGGGGTTTTATTTAGTGAAGGAAATTTCTCAATCTAAACAAGAGGGTTTGATTTAGATTGAATTCAGGTTCTCGATAGGCTAGTTTCGCAAGCATGACCCTAAAGGCCTACTCCTCCAACACACTTCACAAGTATCGTCCTATTGGCCATATGCGCACGACAAGTTTGAGGATGAAACTTTTACAGAATGCACTCAGGATTGGGAGGAGGTACTACAAAAGAAAATCAAACCCAAACATGATCATGTTCAAATCCATGAGCATGGATGATAAGGTTGAGACAACAGAGAAGTCGACTCAAGAATCTCTCAGGTTCAGAGAGGAAATTAGAGTAGTGGAGACCATAGAGGCACAAAGGAGGGGGTTGATGCTACTAGAAGGAGCCTAAAGAGTTATTGACTAGTTAGAGAACAATCTTGAACTCATAGAAATGAATAGGATCCCCTTGAATGACCCAATCACAATCAAAGAAGAGAAAAGGGGATTAGAGTCAATTCAACTAGAGGAAATCATCAGTTCAGAAAACCCTAGCACTCCATTAGAATAGATCAGATCATCGGGGACCATTCCAACCTAGCCTGAGGTTTTAAGGACACTAGGTTAAACAAATGTACCAAAACCCCCTGTTTGATTTAATAACCATCTATGACAACAAGGAGAGTTTGAAGTTATCCCTAATAACTCCAGTACTGATTACTGAGGAGAAGGAACCTAAGAAAGTATCTTCCCCAAGTCCAGAAGCTTCAATTCAAAACCTTCCACAGAGCGACCATGAGGTTGAAAGTTTCTTAGACACTAACTTACTCGACATGTCAGAGACCTTGAAAGACAACTCAAGGGATGAGCTAGGATTGGGTGTTTGAAAAGAGGAGGTTCA
>JZKD02S1643358.1:644960-657528 GCA_000966675.3 Picea glauca
GTAGGTTTGAAGCTTTGCATCCTTTACCTTCTCATTACCCTCATAACTGTTAATGAGTTTGTCCCACATTTATTTGGCAGTTCCTAGGTGCATAACTTTTACGAATTCTGCTTCTTCAAGATTAGTCAAGATAGCATTCATAGCCTTAGCATTGAAGCTAAATTCTAGTTTGTCATCCTTATTAGCTAGCACAACTGGCTTTACATAACTAGTATCTACCAGATCCCAGACATCTGCACCTAACGACATTATGTAGGTTCTCATTCTAACTTTCCAAAAGGAAAAGTTTGTTCCATTGAACAGAGGGGCCTTATTCACAGAATTTCTTTCATGGCTTGACATGTTTAAGCTCTAGGATCTACCCTTAGATAAAAGGGGCCTTATCTGATACCAATTGTTGGACAACTGAGAGGGGGGGGGTGTGAATCAGTTATTACCGTGCTTAAACAATTATGCTTCTTTTAAAAACTTTTCAAGGCACTCAATGATGATGACAATAATGCAGGGAAATAAACAATGGCACATTCAGCATCAGTCACATATATGAGAAATACAGAGACAGATATTTCCCGAGGAAACCCATACAGGGTAAAAACCTCTTTTTCTTTATATGATAAGTAATAGTTACATTCTTTACATTATCATACATATGAGCACCAACTTATAATGAGGCTACAACCTCATTTTTGTAAGTTGCTACTTGCTGAGAGCACCAACTCTCTATTTTCTCTAGCACCCACTAGAAGGAAGCACCAACTCCCTGATTTCTCTAGCACCAACTAGAAGGAAGCACCAACTCCCTGTGTTCGAGCACCCACTTGAACCTATAAGGACACCAGTCCTCCCTAGAACCTCCCAACCACCTTGAATTATAAATACTTTGTTACTAAAACTTATTACAACGATATAAAGTTATTCAATGGCTTATCGGCCTTGTCCTTGTTCTGTTACACTGCTCTGCCCTATCTACATCAGTGTCTTCTACACACCCCTTGCACTTCCTGTTCTTATGCCTTTTATTCTCTCTCCACCATATCCTTTCAATGCAACATTCCTATACTATGCATTTCTGCTCCTGTGCTCTGCCTCCTTACACACCCCTAAATTCTCCTCCACATCGACAACCCTTATCTCTTCTTTGTTCAACATTCTTATAGTCTTTGTTGTCTTTTTGCATGCAATATTCACAATGCCTCTACATGCTCACTCCGTGCCAAATTCCTCCACATCTTGAGTGGTCTGCATCATCATCATCGTGACTCTTCAACTTCTTCGGCAGTTATTCCCATGCGTTCAACATCACTGGGTGTTCTGTCTAGATTTCTCAACTTCTCTGGCAGTTGAGGCTCTTCATATTCTCTGTATTCAACGAGCTTATCCTTTCTGTTTTCAGCTACAGACTTCAATTCTCATCCACCTGTCAATCCCTCTAAGAGTTGTCTTCCTTTACTAGATGAAGCTTGGAGACTCTTCAACTCCTCTGGTGATCACACAGAAGTCTCTTCGAATCTTCTGGAAAAAACCATCAATGGTTTCTAGTAGTTACACTGTGAAGCGCAACATTAGCCCTCCGATCATACTCAGATTCACCTGCACCATTGGATTGGCTCCATGGGATCTTGCACTCATTTCGGCATTTCGACATTCAGAAATTCGACATTCGTGTGACCAAGTTTCTTGACACTCGCATACATGATCTTCGAAGCTTTGATACAGAGATTTTCTATGCTAGCTCCTTCCTCTATATGAACATGGCGATGACCAGGTGCTTATGTATAAAGTGCTTTTTGTGAATTCACGTTTCGTGAATCTGGAGATGAGGCATCTCGACTCTCCAAGTCGCAATCTCCAAAACCCCGAAATAGAGCTTATTTGGACTGACACCTTCCCTTCTCGTGACCACCGACAGTGACCATAGACTATGCTGAAAAGGTGCTTCACATTTCGTGATTTTCCACACCATGCTCGGTTGACCCCAAGTCAGTGAAATTCCAATTGCTTGCCACTTGTCCTATGATTTGACGGCTCAGATCTGATTTTGATTTGATGGCTATGATTAACTCGCAATTTCGCATCTCACGAGTTCTTCGATGGAGGTTCTTGTCACTCCGACTTGAGATAGGCGATATTCCGAAATAAAGTTGGATTGACGGTCTAGATCACACCTTGATCTGACGACTGCGATTAACTCATGATATTGCATCTCGTGAGTTCTTAGATGGTGATTCTCGTCACTCCAAGTCGCGATACGCGAAACCTTGAAATAGAGTCTTTGACATGCTCTGATCTTCTGCCATGTGTCCCTCTTAGATCAATGGTCAAGATTTTATCGTGATCTCGCATATCGCGATTTTGAATATCTTTCCTTTGCATTTCATGACTTGCGAAACTCTGAAGTGGAGTCTTTGTGGTGCTCTGATCTTTCGCCACACGTCCTCTTGATCAACAGTCAAGATCTTGTCGTGATTTCGCATATCGCGATCTCAGCATTCCTATGGTATTGTTTCTTGACTCTCCAAGTTGTGAGTCGTGAAACCCCAAAGTGAGGTAATCCTGCTGATTTCACACGTGGATTGACACGTGTCGAATAACTGCCATGTGTCACTCTGATTCGTGACTTACATGTGGCTGAAATGTCGAATCAGTTTGACACTTGTCATTGCCTGGTTGTGCCACATGTTCTTAGCTGACGTGGTTTGCTGACGTGAGTCAGATCAACAGTCCAAATCTGATCTTGATTCAACGGCTCAGATCATATCACAATTTCACATATCGTGATTCGACAGTCCCGTGGTATTGTTTTTTGCCTCTCCATGTCACGATTCACGAAACTCCGATTCACGAACTCGCTTCACCTTGCACTTTTAAAGATCGTGCAAATTCTCCTGGATCCTACGATGGTCGGTCCTCGCGCTTGGATCTAATGCCCGAGATCTATCCTCTATATCTACATGCTCTTCTTGCCTATGTTGAGATCTGATAGCCATTGGGAATTATGAATTATTGATCCAACAATCACTGTTGCTTCTCCTCCCTGATTATCACTGTGTTGTTGATCATCACTGTTGTACTTGCCATCAATGACAAGCATACGCTACCTATTAAACATGCCAACAATTCAAAACCTAAGAAAGCATCTTCCCTAGCACTCCATCAGAATAGGATATTGATAGGCATTCATGTGGTATTGTTTCTTGACTCTCCAAGTTGCGAGTCGCGAAACCCCGAAGAGATGTAAGCCTGTTGACATCAAACGTGGATTGACACGTGTCGAATAACTGCCACGTGTCACTCTGATTCGTGACTTACATGTGCCTAAAATGTTGAATCAGTTTGACACTTGTCATTGCCTGGTTGTGCCACGTGTTCTTAGCTGACGTGGTTTGTTGACGTGAGTCAGATCGACGATCCAGATGTGATCTTGATTCAATGACTTAGATCATATTGTGATTTCGCATATTGTGATTTCGGCAGTACTGTGGTATTGTTTCTTGCCTCTCCATATTGCGATTCGTGAAACTCTGATTCGTAAACTCGCTTCACCTTACACTTTTAAAGATCGTGTAGATTATCCTGGATCCTACGATGGTCCGTCCTCGCACTCGAATCTAACGCCCAAGATCTATCCTCCATATCTATGGGCTCTTCTTGTCTACATTGAGATCTAAAAACCATCGGGAATTCTAAATTGTTGATCCAATGATCACTGTTGCTTCTCCTCCCTGATTATCACTGCGCTGTTGATCATCGTTGTTGTACTTGCCATCAATGACAAGCATACGCTGCCTGTAAAATATGCCAACAATTCAAAACCTAAGAAAGCATCTTCCCTAGAGTTATTGACTAGTTAGAGAACAATCTTGAACTCATAGAAATGAATAGGATCCCCTCGGACGACCTAATCACAATCAGAGAAGAGAAAAGGGGATTAGAGTCAATTCAACTGGAGGAAATCATCGGTTTGGAAAACCGTAGAACTCCATCAGAATAGATCAGATCACCGGGGACCATGCCAACCTAGCCTAAGGTTTTAAGGATGCTAGGTGAAACAAATGTACCAAACCCCCCTGTTTGATTTAATAACCATATATGATGACGAGGAGAGTTCGAAGTTATCCCTAATAACTCCAGTACTGATTACTGAGGAGAAGGAACCTAAGAAAGCATGTTCCCCAAGTCCAGAAGCTTCAATTCAAAACCTTCCATAGAGAAACCATGAGGTTGAAAGTGTCTTAGACACTAAGTTACTCGACATGTCAGAGACCTTGAAATACAACTCAAGGGATGAGCTAGGATCGGTTGGTTGAAAAGAGGAGGTTCAATAGCACACAATTGACACCTCGACAACCAATTACCAAGTAAGTACTGAACCTATATCTGGCTCTTCAAGTTTGTTTGATGCCTCACCAGTTGATGGATAACAAACGGAGGTCGACCCATCAAAACATGTGAAACAAGTCTAGGAACCAACCCTAGAACATATACACATAGATGAGAGCATGGGAAACACTCTAACCTAGGGAGAACAACAAATCACTGAGCCTTTTGATGTGCTCGTCGACATACATGCATTCTCCTATGATAGAAAGAGGAAAGATATCATTAAGAGGACCACCAAGAAGAGAAGTATCACGCTAGATGGCTCGATTCTCATTATTATCACATAGAATTGTAGGGTTAAAGAATCATGACACAAAAGATATTATTTTTTTAGAGCTTGTATTTTAAAGAAATTCTCAAGGATTATGTCATACCATCAACTAACAGCCTCCTCGAAGTGTGCAAGCTATATTTGAGTTTGCACTATGCACTGGCACTACGAACTAGTTAAGGAAGAGGGTTGGATTCATGAACCAAGAGAGGAGAGAGATGGAGGAGCAATTTTGGTTGCTCATTTGTAAGCCTGAGGGCCTATTTGACATTCATGAGAGTTGTTATTAGATTGTATTCTTTTTTTCCCACTTCTTTGTTATCTTCTTGCTTGAACATATTGTAGGTTTTGAGGATAATAGATGTCATTGATTGATGGATTCATGAACAACATAGGATCTGTTGTAGCTTTCCCATTAAATAATTGTTCATTGTTTAAGAAAATATTTATCTATTGCAGAAAGGATCTCTACATAATGGATGTTATTCCTTTTTCCATATTCACCCTGCTTCTACTCATCATTATATATCTCTTTTTATGATATTTAGTTTGATTTCCTTTTATCTGTACGATGTTATGAATCCATGCCTTTATTTCCTAGTCTTGTTGATCCACCTACTCAAACCATTTAATTAATTTATATTCTGATGGGTATTGGGCTTGCACTTACAATATTCTAATTGTGACTCTCAGTGCTAACACTCATCACTATGGAGAAGAAGTTGCTCAGAACAGAACAAACCAAGGCATCTGAGATTATCGACATAGGGATGACTATCAAGGATGCCACATTGGATCGAGCAAGGAGAGATGAAAAGGAATTGGTTGCTACACTTTAGTACTTGGAGCATCTGCACCATTTGGAAAAATACTATCAAGGATCCACAAAGGCCACAATGTGTTTGAGGAGTGAGTTCTAGGATGCTTATGAAAAGTTCACAAATGAACGACACCTTTTCAATGTAGGTATAGCCAATTTCCAATAATATTCCCTTATGGAACTAGCAACCTGCAAGGACGTGAAAAGGTGGTACGAAAAAGAATATGAGGAAGTAGTAAGGATTGGTTACATCAGTCCAATACAAAAGGGTTGAGACACCAAAAAACACAATATTTGAATGTTAAGGGATAGAAGCATTTATTGGATCTAGAAAGAAGTCAAATACTGGGTAAAGATGGCCTAGGAACCTCAACAAGAGATACAAAAGAAGTGGTCTGAGTGAGAAAAAGGATGGGAAAATATTAATAGGGAGATGAAAGGCATCGCGCTCCCAGATTTCAGCTCACCCGAATACTTTGTCGACCTACATGACATAGTCAAGCATTATGCAAAACAAGACTCGACATGGATAACATATATCACACAAGTGGAAAGCATGGTGCCAGGTCAAATACAAAAATTTATGGAGCATTTGATCAAGGCTTGTGCAGTTCTGCAATGGTTGAGTATTAAAATAGTCAAATACAGAGAATGAGTAGTAGAAGTGAAAGAAATTATTTAAGCCCCGATGGACCAACACAGGTTTCTGTATGCAAACGCATGTGAGGATCTCATTGTCAAGTGGTCATAATATGAGAAGGGTCATCCACTCTAGTAAAACCATGAGATGATTCTTAGAGAAAAGAGAGATCAAGCATCACGTGGCAATATTTTGTTTTACTTAACTTAGACTTGTAGTAGCTATTTTTAGTCAGTGATTCTATATAAATAAAGGGATTGACCTTTTAGTGGAGGTCAATGGCTTTTGGAAAGACCCTTATTTTTGGAATTGTAAAGAACTATTTTTGAACTACCTTAATTGAGAAGTTCTATTTAGGACTGGAGACAAAAACAAATTTCATCAAAGGCGTTATGTGATTGGATTGAGGAGGAATTACTTCCAACTTTATTTCAGTAATTGATGTTGTAACGAGTAAGAGTTTTGAATCTACTGATAAGTTATATGTTTCAATATATTTTGCAGTTCTGGTTCCTAATGATGGAAATCAAATCATTTTGTTAATGTGTGATTAATGTTAGACCTAAGGAAACTATTTTTCTTTCCATCAGTTTATTACATGCGTATTTTTCTTACGATAATTATATCTGAGTCAATAATTGAAATACCAACAACTTTATGTATTAGTACTAGGCTTGTGATAGGTGTGAATATCTTTGTCTGCATGCTTGATCACGAGGGTTATCCCAAGCTAAACCTTATTTAGTAGTTAAGAATCCCTTCTACCAGTTGGTTTATACCAGCACACATCTAATTTTATCAAGCTTATCTAATAAAAGAAAAGACAAAAAGAGAATGTTCAAGCCGAAGGAGGAACTTCATAGGAATATATAATATTAATCACTAAGTAAATCTCATCGATAAATTAGCTAGATCAAAATATATGGAGAACCATTCAACCATTAAACGTTGCAGAGTCTAATTGGGCCTCTAAGGAGGGTTTGGTTCATGTTGTTGAGTCAAGGGATATCAGACCCCTCAACGGATAGTTTTATTTATTAGCTTGAGGTGGATAACCAATTTTCCCTTGAGGAGGCTAAATAGCTTTTCCTTGAGGAGGGTAACTAGGTTTTCCTTGAGGAGGGTAAGGATTTGGCCCTTGGGGATGAAAATATGGTTGAACTTGAGGACCTTGTTGGTTGCTCGTAAAACCCCCTTCTTTTTCTTTAATCAAAATCTAGGGTCCCTCTAAATTTTACTTGGATTCTTCGTTTGTTTTCCTTTGACTTGATTGGATTGGTATTGGTTTTCTTTTTTTTGAGGTTGGTTTGAGTTTATATTATTTTGTTTTTTTTGGTTTGAATTTCATTAAATTCAAATGACATTTCGTTTTTCTTTCTACATAGTTTTGATGTTGATGGACGAGCTTCATAATTTGGGAGTTTGTTATTACCTCTTCCTTATTGAATTTATCTTCTATGAGAATGGCTTGGTTGAGGATATGGATCAATAACAATGATTTTACATGAAGAAAGCTTATTGTGACACATATTTTCTATGACATTTGTTCAAATTTGATCAAATTTGAATGAATGAGAGACGAGCATAGAAATATTAATTTAAATGATAAAAAATAATTTTTATCAACTGTTTACTTTCGTTTAAATTATGATTTTGTTTTCGTCTTTTTCTCATTCGCAAGTTTGGTTATTTTGAATAATGGGTTCAATACTTCATCAAATAATATATTGGTTGGTTTCTCATTTTCAAAAAATCATTTGGTAGGTTTAATGGGTAGGCCTCAAATGGGTAGGCCTTTTTATTAACTCAGCAAAAGAATTTGGAAAAATACATAAGTATACCTCATTCTGGAATTAATTTGCAGAAGATTTTCTCAGGTAAGAAAACATACAACACCATTGAATTCGTGGTGTCAATTTACCCAAAAATGACTCTCTACATGCCTCAATCCGACTCTAGCACTCCCATACCCTTGAGAAATCTTGTTTCGGTTTTCAGGCCTGCACTCTGTAATTAATTCACTATACTTTGCCTCAAAACATATGCTCGGTCGTCCCGTCGAGTGCCCTCCACTGCATTGGCAAAATTCTATCTTTTAAATAAAAATGGGGGCAGAGTTTACCAATGAATTTCATTGGCCGAATGATTGGCGAATGGATTATTAATTTTTATGGTCGGGGAGGTCCTAGGGTCAATCTCGCAAACCTCCCCTTTTGGTGTGTTGTTACAACCATATGTTATATTAAAGGCCCCATAGATTTGGTGGAGTACTCTTAGTATCGCGGAATAACAAAATTGTCACTATATTTGGATGAGAGTGGATCTGTTGATAAATTTAGTGGAAAAGGGTTTGGTCATTGGCCAACCCTTTTTTTTCACACTTTCAATTTCTAGACCTCATTGGGAGTTTGCCCGCTGCCACATGGCATCCCATGAATGGGCCACATGGTCACCATTTATTGGCCCATGTCATCCACTTGCACAGTCACCCTGCCACATCATTTTCCATGTCATCCTGCCATGTCACCTTCCATGTATCGTATTCTTTGCCACATGGTTGTATGGACTACCATGTGGCACTTCCTCATTGGTCCACATGTTGACCCTAAAATTTCAAAAATGAGTAACATGTCGAAGCCTCTGGTGCTACCACTGTAACGACCCTTGATTATTAAGTATAATTAATTTAATAATATAATCCTAAAAGATTAGCTAAACTATATTTATGTCTTAAAATAACATTTCTAATTGATTATTATTAAAGAGTTGTTCAATGAYGGTTAATGATTAATTTAATTATTAATTAATTMATTAATTAATAAAGTATTAAATTAATGGTGRATAATAAGATATAMTATTTAAMWTARGTTACGTWYCCSAMAAKGGATAAMATATTAARKATATGAGGATAASWWATWAAKGGRKGGATAAGSRTATTAATGAATGGGYARGATATTTAATGAATGGATAAGATRKKTAATAAWGGGATAAGGTATTAGGTAGGGGAGTWAATGRAGGAGRAGTGTCGRYGAAGGAGGAATAATGGGGGGGRAAGGAGTTKGGAGGAGGAATCATTCTACGGGAAGTYGGCCATGAGTTTGGAGAGCTCTGAGTATTGCAGAGAGCCGAGAGGGGCTRTGAGATTGGTGTGCTCAGATTGAGGCACRRGATTTGCTGGTTGTGACATATTGATCAGGCAGGCACCGAGTTGCTAGAGGTTTTGGGCTCGGAGGGCCAGGATATCCRTAGATATCCTGGAGCTAGGTCGTTTTCCTAGTTGGAAGGGTGGACAATAGTTTTGGGCAATTATTTTTCTGTGTTTGCAACAGGACTGGACTGTGTAGCAGGTAGCAGGAGAGCAACAACAAGGTAGCTGGCAACAGAAATTAGCATCAAAGTTAAGGTATTCAATTCAAATTTATGCATTGTTTTAATTAGATTTATTACTCATTGATAAATTTACTTGCGTAAGTGTTGAGAAAATTTGGAATAATTCTTCTTTTATAAACCTGGTAGAAATTGTTGTACATTTGGTAGGATTTGGTAGAATTTTTAGATGTTAATTTAAAACCAGTCATTACAACCACGTCACCATGTTGACGTCAGCATGACACATGCCTCCCTCTTCATGTGACACATACACTGTATGGACGCTGATGTCATCCGTACTGATGTTGATGTCAGTGGTACAGATGTTGATGTCAGTGGTACAGATGTTGATTCATCCTTTCCAACTGGTCTAGGTTGACCAAAACTTTGACCGTGAATATCTTTTGATCCATAACTCTGTTTGACGAGCCATTTACGCTATTGGAAATATTGTTACACGCTCTTCATGATGATGCCAATTTCACTAAGTTTTTAGGAATTTGAAGTTTTTCCCTTTCTCTGTATGCTGAGGCCATTCTGAGCTTCCTGAGTTGCTTCTGCGAATTCTGAGTTGTCCTTAGTCTTCTCTGGATCCTTTTTGGATCATGCCTTCCCACTAAGAGATTTTTGGACCACCAAAATCTTTCATCAATCAATAGATAAGTGAGGGAATAGTTCCCTCACCTTGTCCTTCTCAATCCACTTTTCCTTGCTTAGATGTGTTCCCTTTAATCCCACTCGAAGATAATCAACATCACCACTACGTGAATTCCTTGTCCTTTTTTCCAAGATGATATCTTCCTTTAAATCATCCAAGTACTCAGGAACAAACTCATCAACTGAAGGTATTGAAACTTCCTCACCCTGATCCATGATCATGGGAGGCTAAAAATTTTTCAAGTTCTCTACATTTACAACTGAGTAGATCTACATATAAGGTGGAATATCTAGACAAAAAGAATTTGTACCACTTTTCTCCAAAATAGTGAAGGGTCCATACTGGATGGGCTTGAGTTTCTTTCCTTTACCCTTCAATATTTCCTTGGTGATGTGAAGCCATACTCAGTCTCCAACTTGGAATTGATGGTCAACCATGTGTTTTTCATGTCAATATTTATACTGTGCTTGACTTTTCTCCAACTGTTCCCTGACTGCTTGGTGTACCTACTCGATCCTATGGATGAACTTGCAGAATCTGTCTTCATTTGTTTCTTCATTTGAATCAATAGCTCTCCCATACATCAAGTCCAAAGGAACCTTAGGCAAATACCCAAAACATGTCTCAAAAGGAGAACATTGAGTGGAGGCATGTAAGGGTCAGTTGTAAGCATGTTGTACATAAGGTATATGTTCATCCCATAACTTGTGATGCTTGTTACAGTAGCCTCGAAGAAAAAGTACCATTGTTCGGTTAACAACCTATGTTTGTCTATTGGTCTGTGGATGGAAAGTGATGCTCCTATTCAACTTAGTGTCCATCATTCTCCACAAGCCTGCCCAGAAATCCCCAAGGAATTGAGTATCTCGATCCAAGATAATGGATGTGGGTAACCCAAAGTGTGTTGGTTGTGGAACCTGATTATCTTCTTGATTCATAGGTCCTTTCTTTCAGCCGTGTTTATACCCCATGAAGTATTTACACCCCAGAAGTATGTACACTCTTCTACGCAGGGGAGTGTAGAGGGGGGTTACCCCCTCTGCGAGATCCATCCCCCTGGTTAGGGGGTCTACAGGAAAGTGGGCCCTCGGCAGGGGTTCGAGGGATAGTGTTCCCTAATGGGCGCTCGGAGCCGAAGGCCCCGAAGGAAAAATTGCCTTGTAAATGTATATTGTAATTTCATTGTAAATCTGGACCGTTCATTATAAGGTCACAGATCTAACGGTAGAGATTATGTTAGGGTTTTTTTCCCTAGAAGGCAACCCTCTTTTATGAGGGAAATGTATTGCGGCTATGGTTGATGGTGAATATTGTATTATGAGATAGGAGACTATGAGAGAAAGAAGAGGAAGTTACAACGGGTTTGCTCTAGGTTGTATCCCTTCATATGCTGGATAATAATAAAGGAAGGACCTGGCAATTTCTCTGGTGGACGTAGCCCACACTGGGTGAACCATGTAAATTTGTGTCTCTATTGTATAGTGTATCTTCTGTGTTTTTTTTCTGCATTTGTTTTATTTTATTGTTCCACGGTCTTGTTTTTCTAACAACTGGTATCAGAGTGAAAGGTAACTCATAGGAAAATAGGGTTCATGGTTCGAGTGGGAGCAATGTCAGAATATGGAAAGTTTAAGGTCGAGAAATTTAACGGCCAAAACTACCAGTTATGGAAGATGCAGATGGAAGATTATTTATATCAGAAGGATCTATTCCTACCATTAGGTGGAGTAGCAAAGAAGCCGACGGCCATGAAGGATGAAGAATGATAGATTCTTGATAGAAAGGTTCTAGGAATGATACGGCTGAGCCTGACAACGTCCGTGGCTTTCAATATTTCCAAAGAAAAGACAATGAAGGGTTTGATGGATGCATTGGCCAAATTGTATGAAAAACCCTCGGTGTCCAATAAGGTATTTCTAATGAAGAGATTATTTAATATGAAGGTGTCAGAAGGTGGGTCTATTGCAGATCATTTAAATGAATTTAATACGGTTACTAATCAACTAAGTTTTGTAAAAGTGGACTTTGATGATGAGGTTAGGGATCTTCTAATCTTGTTCTCATTGCAAGAAAGATGGAACAGCTTGGTCATGGCTGTAAGTAACTCTGTCTCTGGTTCAAATACTTTAAAATTTGATGATGTTGTTGGTGTTATCCTTAGTGAGGAAATGCGACGAAAAAAGCACAGGTGAGACATCAGGTAATGCGTATAACATGGAGAACAGGAGAAGAAAAAAGGATAGAGGAAAGGGATCAAGGAACCGCGAGAATTATAGGAAGGGCAGATCCAAATCCAGACTTGGAAAGATAGAGTCTTGGAATTGTGGGAAGAAAGGACATCTGAAGAAAGATTGCAGAGCTCCAAAGAAATAAAGAGATGGACAACAGGAGAGAAATCAGGAAGCAAATGTAACAGGTGATGTGTTACAA
>JZKD02S1643358.1:657538-678564 GCA_000966675.3 Picea glauca
TTTTCTCTAGCACCCACTAGAAGGAAGCACCAACTCCCTGGTTTCTCTAGCACCAACTAGAAGGAAGCACCAACTCCCTGGTTTCTCTAGAACCAACTATAAGGAAGCACCAACTCCCTGAGTGTTTCCAGCACCAACTAGATGGAAGCACCAACTTCCAATCATACAGGCACCGACCTATATAACAAAGAACAAGAGTTCTCCCTTGCACCACCCTGCCACCTTGGTTTCTCTGGCTGCAACCAGATGGAAGCTACAACTCCATGTGTTCAAGAACCCACTTGAATCTATGAGGATAACAGTCCTCCCTAGATCCTCCCAACCACCTTGAAATATAAATCTTTGCTACTGAAACTTATTATAGTGATATGATGTTCAAAAGTGGCTTACCAGACTCATCACTATTCTGTTGCATTTCGTTGCTCTGTCTGCCTCATGCCTTTCTGTACACATGACTTGCGCTGTCTGTTCTTCTTATTTTTATGCTCTGTGCGCCATGTCAATTCACTACACAGTTCCTCTTCTGTGCATTTATACTTTTGCACTCTGCCTCCTTGCTCACACTTCAATCCTACTACACAACGACCACAACAACTCCAATAGCAACAGCAATAGCAAAACCCCTTCTCTTCTCTGTGCCATGTATATATATATTCCTTCTGTGCCTCTTGTGCATGCGATATTTTCCATTCTTCTACATTCTCATACCGTGCCAATCTCCGCCACCTCTCGAGTGATCTGCATGATCATCATTGTAACTCTTCAGCTTCTCTGGCAGTTTTCCCACGTGTTCAGCATCACTGGATGTTATGTTGAGATTCCTCAGCCTCTCTGGTAGTTGAGACTCTTCGTCTTCTCTGTGACAGTCGAGCTCACCTTCTCTGTTTTAGTTACAGGCTTCCACGCTCTTCCATCTATCAATCCCTTCTAAGAATAGTCTTCCTTCACTTAGAAAAAGCTTGGAGACTCTTCATCTCCTTTGGTGATCACACAGGTGTCTCTTCAAATTCTCTAGCAGACGCCATCAATGGTTTCTGGTAGTTTCACTGTGTCATGCATCAGTAGCCCTCCGATCAACACTTGATCTGACGGTTCAGATTACATCGCGATTTCACATATCGCGATATTGGGATTCCTGATGTCAATAATCTTTGACATGTCCAACTCTCGATCCTTGATGCCTCTCCATTGACTGGAATCAATGGTCCAGATCAAATCTTGATCTGACGGCTCAGATTACATCGTGATATCGGGATTCCTGATGTCAATAATATTTGACATGTCCAAATCTCAATCCCCGATGCCTCTCCATTGACTGGAATCAATGGTATAGATCAAATCTTGATCTAATAGCTCAGATTACATCGTGATTTCACATATCGCGAAATCGGGATTCCTGAGGTGAATGTTCTTTGACAAATTCAACACTCGATCCTCGAAACTCCGACATGGACTGGAATCAATGGTCTACATTTGATCTTGATTCAACGGCTGTGATTTAAGTCATGATTTTTCATATCGTGAAATTGGGATTCCTGTTGCATTGTTTCTTTGACATCTCCAACATGCGATCCTCGAAACTTTGTCATGGTGTAGGTCTGCTGACATCACATGTGTTAAATAACTGCCACGTGTCACCCTGATTCATGACTTACATTTGCTTGGCATGTTGAATCATTCTGACACTTGTCATTACCTAGTTGTGCCACATGTTCCTAGCTGACATGGTCTGCTGACGTGAGTCGGGTCGACGGTTTAGATCATATCTTGATCTGACATTTCAGATTTAGTCGGGATTTCACACATCGTGATTTCAAGATTCTCGATGTCAATATTCTTTGACATCTCCAACTCTCGATCCTCAAAACTCCGACAAGGAGTCAGATCAACGGTCCACATAACCCCCTGAGATGGACGGTCCTCCTGCTTTCGGGATTTGAGAGCCCTCTACTCCTTGCACTTTTAAAGATTGTGCAGGTTTTCCTCGATCCAATGGTGGTCGGACCCTGCACTCAGATCTGACGCCTGAGATCTATCCTCCTCTTTAGAGCGCTCTTCTTGTCTTTATTTAGATCTGACAGCCCTCATACTATCGAGATTTGTGAGCCCTCTACTCCTTGCACTTTAAAGAACGTGCAGGTTTTCCTCAATCCAACGGTGGTCGGACCCTGTGCTCAGATCTGACGCCTGAGATCTATTCTCCTCTTCAGTGCCCTCTTCTTGTCTTTATTCAGATCTGATGGCCCTCATGCTGTCGGGAATTTTGGATGGGATCCAATGATCAGAAATGCTTCTCGGGCCTTTGATCATTTTGTCAATGTTGCGTTGCCTTCAATCATTCGATCTTCCTGGACTTATCTTGTCTTTGCCGATCATCGCTACTATACTCAAGCCATCACCACTGTTGTACTTTCCAGCGTTTCCTTTGATCATTCGATCTTCCTGGACTTATCTTTTATTTTCCTATTGATCATCGGTGCTGTACTCAAGCCATCATTACTATTGTACTTTCCATCAATGACAAGATTGCGCTCCCTGTAAAACATACCAAACATCCTCTGCACTATCTCTTCTGATCTTATCGAGGTTGCTCTGTAGCTTCATCGAGGTTGCTCTACAGCTTCATCGAGGTTTCTCTGCAGCTTCTTCCCAAAATACTTCTGGTTCCCATCTATTACATTCTTCCTGTATTCATGCCATCTCCATTGCTGTAGTTGCCATCAATGACAACCTGTTAAACATTTCCAACATAGTTTTGGGAAAAAGGGTAGATAGATCTCTGTGACATGAGTTCAGAGCCAAAATTTTGTAACATAGTATTGATTTCTACCAATGAGATTGTATATAAAAATCTTTGTTGATAATATATATGGAAGGACCTAAAATTTTGAAATTACTATGTCATTTTGTGTTTATGCTCATGAATTCTCTCCTTACAGTACTTCTTTATGCTTGATAAGATCAATATGTTGTCTCTATTTACAAATGCTTTCGCAGCTTGAGTATCTTTATTTCCAGTATGAATGAGTTCATATCTGTTATGTGGTTAGTATATCTTGCACAAGATCATGGTGAATCTTGAAGGTTCAAGAAACCCACCTAAGTATTCTCCTTTCCCTTCCCTATCTTTCTATCTTGGTTGCACTTCAGGTGATACTTCTTCTCTTCGGAGGTGATGAAAATTCCAACTCTCTAGACTACTTAGTGCCTTTTTTGGTAACCTGATAAGGACCCTAGTCTGATCAATTCTGCGCCAACAAAATGGTTTCGTTATCGGGACCTGTGTTAAAATTTAACGTGTAGGGAGAATGCTTCTGCGGATTCACAGATCTGATATTCACTAGTGGTGGGAGAGAAATTGTATTTCCTTCATATGGAAAGAAGAGGAGATGAGAGTAAAATCTGCGAAAGATACCCAGGAAGTAGTATTTTACTCTGAAAGATCGAGTGACCAATACACAATATTCTGGGTTAAGTTCCTAGAAGAAATTTTCCACTGGATAGATAGGCTCCAAGAAGCTCTGGAATTCCAAGAATGAGTCAAGAAGGCATGCGCTTGGGATATAGAAAATATCACAACACTTCATCTCTTATATCATCCAGTAACGCAAGTGATCGATTTCTGGGTCAATACAACATTAGAAGGATATATTATTGAGTTTGCACTTGAGAATCACCAATATTTTTCACGGGAAAAATCATATTTCAAGAAAGACATAAGGGGAATATTGTTGAGAGAAATCCCCCTATGGATTAAGGTCTTCTTTATGGAAGAGGGGATGTTAACTATGTCCCCGACTGATATGGCAACGTAAACACCCTCTCTTGGGGTGGGGTGAGTTTGGGGTGGATTCATGGCCTGAGAGAGGGAAGAGGTTTCTTTGACAAATGGGGGAGCAACAAGAAATGGACTCAATAGATGAGTGAGTCTTGAAAAGAGTCTCCATATTTTAGAAGTGGTGGCATGGTAAGATAAAGAAAGTAGTAAAATGATCCAAGAAGTTGTGGGAAGAAGTCGGACCAGGAGAAGTAGAGGAAGGACAGATGGAATATTTGTGAAATATGAGAAGATAGGAAAGACTAGCCAGTCAAAGATTAAGTGAGAGAGAAGCACAGAGAGAAATAATTCCCTGGGAGGGCGGCCATGAAGGAGAAAGTGTATAAGTACAGGAAAAGGAAGTTGACATGGATCTTCAAGAAGAAAGAGAATATTCAGCCCCAATTCCAGGAAAGATCAGGAATCCGACTGAAGAGACCACTCCATAGGATGAGAACAAGACCCCTCAGATCAAATAAACTCACCCCAAAGCCAGTGGCACTAGCCCCGAATCAACCATACCCCAAGTGTCTTCTATACAAGTGGTAAATTCTATAGTACCTTTTTATGATATTATTGTTCCATTACAGTCAGTCAGTCAGTCACAACCGTGAGGCACAAATGCTGGGAGGATATTGGGATCCCCTGGTAGATCACAACCAGGACTGTTAGGTTTTATTTTGGTAGGATAAGTAAGATAAACAATGGATAGTAACGTGGGAGGTTCGATTTCTTGATTCCTAGAATCTTGGGGTAAGGGAGACGAAGATGTTGAGCAACATTGGTTCTTATGTGAAGCAATCTGGAGGTCTAGAGGTACTCTAGATGCGAATAAATTGGTTGAGCTCAAGACTAATTTGAGAGGACATGTTTTCAAATGGTAAATGAAGTCCATTGTTCCAAGAGTACCAGTAGTGCAAGGTCAAGTGTTCACACTTGACCTGGTATGCACAAAGTTCATAACAGAGTTTAAGCTACCTCAATTAGAACAACAAGCTCTTTCCGAGTTGCACGAAATTCAACAAAGGGAAGGTGAATCGACCTGGGAATATAGCCATAAGTTTAAAGATGATATAAGGATGTTATCACATCAAATTCATGAGGAACATCAAAGAGAATGGTATATCTAGGGATTGTTACCTCTGACATGGATTCCATTAACGAAACAATGAAAAGCCACTTTGACAAATGCCTTATAACAATCAATGAAGATTTAAGCCATAGTAGGATATCCGGGGAGCCTGAGAGTGACCAGACCCCCAACAGATGAAAATTTGGCACAACTACAAGGGATAAGATCAGCGCTTACAAAGAATAATCAAGAATTCATGATACTTAGACCAAGGCAACCACAAGTCTAGTGTACCGGATGTTACACATAAGCACATGTGGTGAACGAATGTCCATGGATGAGGGGAATGGGACCTCCTTAGAATCCAATGGGACCCTGACCAGGACCCATGGAAGGATTTGCACAAGTATCTGTGAATTTACCATTCCATACCCCAACCTTGTATCATGCTTTTTCAAGTAATCAAGCAACATCATTAGTTGAGTATTGCGAGATTGGTTACATTTATGGGCATGGGCCAAGACAGTGCCCCATTATTCAGAAGTATTCAAAAATACGAATACTATGCATAGTGTGTTTTTCACATCTACCAAACATTCTAGGAATCAGTGTAGAGCATTGGATGCACTTGCAGACAGGATGGATCGAACATCATTTAGTGTGAATGAAACCCCTCAGGTATCGGGAAGAGGTTGAGGAGGTGGAGTTGGAGGAGACTTTAGAGGAGGAAGAATCGAGGGAAGAGGAATAAGTATATTCTACAACTATGATGAGCAAGGCCACATGGCTATAGATTATACTCATCCAAGGTGACCTTGGTGCTCTCACTATAGAACCAATGGGCACACAATTGAATACTATCCAAAATTAATTGGAAAATGGGAAGATCGGGTACATAAATGAGGAACTAACCTCATCCGTTTAGAGACAAAGAGGGTTATTAGAGGAAAAATTCCCAACCTTAATATCGTTACTCGAGGAGGGGAAAAGAATAGCACATATGCCGACAATTTACCTCAGATCTAGAAATTAGTGCCTAAGGAGGATAGGTATGATCCTCTGAAATAGAATATATTATTTAAAAATGCCATAGAAGTATTTCACAATATCCCTGGACCTGAGATGCAAGAGAAACCCCTTCATCCTATTGTTTACCCTAAGATCGTGAAATTCCATGCTTCACCCCCTGCACCCAGAAACCTCGTAGTCTCAATGAGACAACCTAAACAACCAAAAAATGTAGTTGATCATTGGTTTTAGTTATTTTCTTATATTCTTGGGAATGACCAGTTGACAGAAAAGTTGCATAATTCACTGTAACTAGCCCTAGAAACTGAAGAATCTCCAGAAATGAGAATAAGGTCTAATCTTCCTGAGAAGAATAATCAGAGAGTGCAGAGAAGGAAAGTACGAACTGGAAAACATTTTAGATTATCAGCCTAGCTAGATGAATTTGAGATTAAGGATGTTATGTTAGATCTGGGATCTGATGTTAATATACTTCCTAAAAAGACTTGGATTGGATCCTATTGGGCCCTTCGTTTTTGGTTTGAAGATTGCGCAAGAAGGACTACAGTCCAAGATTTGGTGAAACATGAGTTGCACAAGCTACAAAAGATATGGACAGTGGAACAAGTAAAGAAACAAAAATTAGTTGTGAAAAGGGACAATGGAACACTACTGAGGCAAAAGCAGTTACAACAGAACAAGAACAAGAAAGCATGTGGAGCCAAAAGCCAGAAGTTCCCACTCAACCTATATATGAGATGCATATTATTGTAAAAGTGTTGGATGATATGGTTGGTTGGGTTGGTTTTTAGTGGTGAGTATGGTTGGGTGTAGTTGAAAAAAGGTTTTGTGATTGTAATTTGCATACATTTTTGGGGAAAAGGGTAGATAGAGCTCTGTGACATGAGTCCAGAGCCAGAAGCTTGTAACAGAGTATTGATTTGTACCTATGAGATTGTATCTGAGAGTTTCTGCTAATAATATATATGGAAGGACCTAAAATTTTGAAATTACTATGTCATTCTGTGTTTATGCTCATGAATTGTCTCCTTACAATACTTCTTTATTCTTTATAAGATTAATATCTTGTCTCTGTTTACAAATGCTTTCACAAATTGAGTATCTTTATTTCCAGTATGAATGAGTTCAGATATGTTCTGTGGTTAGTATATCTTGCACAAGATCATGGTGAATATTGAAGGTTCTGGAAACCCACCTAAGTATTCTCCTTTCCCTTCCATATCTTTTTGTCTTGGTTGCGCTTCGAGTGAGACTTATTCTCTTCGGAGGAGATGAAAATGCCAACGCTCTAGACTACTCGATGCCTTTTGTTGGTAACCTGAGAAGGACCCTAGTCTAATTAATTCTGTTCCAACAGGAAACCCATCCATCTATAATGTCGAGATTCTTTCATTTTGGTTTGTACTTGGAGATACTATAAGGGTTGTTGATCTATATGTATGATTGTTTTCTTCCCTAACAAGTAGTGCCTCCATTTCTTTATGCTTTGAACTAAAGAATACAACTATTTATCATATGTAGGATAGTTAACAACATATTGGTTAAATGTTTCGGAGTGGTAAAAGATAGGCTTACGATATTGCATCAATACTGAACCCATGGCATATCCGCTGGAATCTGTCTCGATCTCTAAGGGATGTTGAAGATTCAACAATGTTAATACTGGTGTGGTACTAATATTTTCCTTCAAAGTGTTGAAATATTTATGTTGCTTTCCTCCCCACTGAAAATTTTTCTTCACACTGGTTAAGGCATGTAAAGGAGCTGCTATAAAGAAGAAGTTTGAAATGAATATCCTCCAATACTGGACTGCACCTAAGAAGTGTTGGTTGTGGAGCCTGATTATCTTCCTGATTTAGAGGCCTTTGTTTTCAGTTGTGTTTATACCCGATGAATACTTTACACCCTAGAAGAATGTACACTCCTCCATGTGGGGGAGTGGAGAGGGGGGTTACCCCCTCTTCGGGGTCCAGGTGCAAGCGGGGGTTCAGGGGCGAAGCCTCAGAAGGAAAAAATTCCTTGTAAATGTATATTGTAATTTCATTGTAAATATGGACCATTCATTATAAGGTCGCAGATCTGATGATAGAAGTTATGTTAGTCTTTTCTTCCCCTAGAAGGAAACCCTCTTTTATGAGGGAAATGTATTGTGGCTATGGATTATTGTGAATATTGTATTCTGAGTGAGGATACCGTGAGAGAAAGAAGAGGAAGTTACAGTGAGTGTGGTGTAGGTTGTATCCCTTCATTTGTTGGATAATAATAAAGCAAGGACCTAACAATTTCCCTAGTGGACGTAGCCCACATTGGGTGAACCATGTATATCTATGTCTCTATTGTATTATGTATCTTCTTTGTTTTATTTCTGCATTTATTTTATTTTATTTCTCTGCGATCCTATTTTTCTAACAACTAGTATCGAAGAAAAAGGCAACTCGTAGGAAAAGAGGGTTCCTGGTTCGAAGGAGAAATGGCGAAAGATGGAAGTTTTAGGGTCGAGAAATTTAATGAACAAAATTACCAGTTATGGAATATGCAAATGGAATATTAATTATATCATAAGGATCTATTCCTACCATTGGGTGGAATAGCAGAGATGTCGACAACCATGAAGGACAAAGAATAGGAGGTTCTTGACAGAAAGGCACTAGGAATGATATGCCTGAGCCTGACAACATCGATGGCTTTCAATATTTCAAAATAAAATACAACGAAGGAGCTGGTGGATGCATTGACTAAACTGTATGAAAAACCCTCGACATCTAATAAGGTATTTCTAATGAAGTGATTATTTAATATGAAGATCTCAGAAGGTGGGTCTGTTGCAGATAATTTAAATGAATTTAATACAGTTACTAATCAACTAAGTTCTGTAAAAGTGGACTTTGATGATGAGGTCAATGCTCTTCTAATCTTGTGCTCATTGCCAAAAATTTGGAATGACTTGGTCATGGTTGTAAGTGTTGGCCTTTGACCAAGTTTTGGAGAACATTGGTCATGTTTGATCATTTTTGGGACTTCTATAGGCTGGTCGAAGACAGAGCGCCCAGGAAAAGTGGAGATCATGGGATGTCACCCCCTTTTACAGGATTTTTGGGTTTAGGGTTTATGTAATGGTTATGGCATGTCGTCCCATGGGTTTACCCATTTTTAGGCCCCTTTTGTAATGTATAAATAGATAGCTAAGTGATGTAAGAATTAGTAGTTGGATCTATGTGATCAAATTGGCTTAGTGCATGACTGGTTGGCTTTGTGCCAAGATTGTGTTAAGGCTTGTAGAGATCGGTGAAAGCATTTTGTAAGTGAAATAGATTGTAAGAAGGATTTTTGCTTGACCTATTCAAGGAAGGAGGATCTGGAAAAGTGCACGTAGATCTCCTATCCTATGCAGAGTTGGATTGTGGCTATGTGCATGTAAGAATATTGGAAGAAGCTAATAAAGAAGAAGAAGAATTGGTGGATGTATCCCCACACTGGGGTGAACCACGTATATCCTCTGTTGATGTTCTTTGTACCATGATTATTCCTATTGTTCATGTATTTTCTTAGTGAATTTTTATGATAGATAGATTTATGAATGTTTAGTGTTGTATAATGTAAATGAATGCTATATCTTCTTTGATTATATGTGATGAATGCTTAGATGTGTTAGATCTAGGTTAATACTGCGTTGTTCTGTAACTAGCATTTTAACTTGTGATGTGAATAAAAGTGTTAAAGACTAATGAATGTTATTGGCTAAGTGCTCTGTAAAGTATTGTGATCACATATCTATGTCCCAGCTAGGTTGTAGACACTTGAGTCTTGCAACCATCCTTGCCTCTACCTTGGGTGAGACTTCATCTACTTCGCAGGTGTTGTTGAAAGGGTCGGTAGTTAGGGTTTTGTTGGTGCACTGTCAAAGCATTGAACCTTGGGTCTTCCCCTGTGCCAAAAAATGGTTCTATTGCTGGGATCTGAAAATTTGATTGTTGGGAACTAAAGAAAAGAGAAATCTCTGTGCGTAGATTTGTTGTTGTGGTGCGCAGTAGTCTACTTAACTTGTGAAGCTCTGTGCTAAGAAGGGGATTGGATCTGAAGAACAAAGGTAATATCTTAAAGCTTTGTGCTCTGATAAAGGTAAGATAAGTGGGAATTTTGTTTTTGAAAGAATGGATCTAGGTATGCTTGATAGATCTTATCCTAGTTTGAAAACTAGGGAAAAACTAGAAGAAAGAAGATTTAATACGAATAGATCTGATAGAAATAATTAAAGATATGTTATTCATATGCATAGAAAGAATTTTTGGACTAGCAATTGGATGCAAGATCCTAGAAAGGATTTTTTGCAGGT
The DNA here is from genome assembly GCA_000966675.3 of Picea glauca. Lineage (NCBI taxonomy): Eukaryota > Viridiplantae > Streptophyta > Pinopsida > Pinales > Pinaceae > Picea > Picea glauca. The sequence goes on from JZKD02S1643358.1 coordinate 667,790, forward strand.
TAATCACTGTGATCTTGATGTGCAGTACATCAAAGGTTGGGGATCATTTAAGAGAAAATGAGGATTGACTCTTTGCTATAGTTTTAGAAGACTGGGACATCTTGCTAAGGAATGTGCTAGTAGAGGCCTTATTTCTCTTTGTTGTAAATCCATTGGTCATGAAGTTTTGGACTGCTCTAGAATGATTGATAAAGTTGAAAAGATGAATATAAGACAAGAAAACAATAAGGGAGGTCAAGAGACTAGGGATATACTAGAACACCAGAAATAATCAGAGACTATATTATTGTAGATGAAAAAAACCCTGAATGATCACAGAGACATTAGTTTAGCAGAGATCTTAAAAGAGAAGGAGTGCATAGAAACAAGAATAGGGGACTTCGACATAGATTGTGTATTGGATGCAGAAACAAAGGTTAACATTATGACAAAAAGTACTTGGGAAATTTTGGGAAAGATTGTTATGGTTCCTTCATTGGGAGGAATAGGATTATTTAAAGGAAAGATGATAACCCTATATGGAAGAATTACCCATGTACCTATGGTTTCTCATGGAGCATCGACAAAAGAAGAATTTGAGATCATTAAGTTTGTTGAGAATAGTGCCCCTTTTGCACTTTTTCTAGGAAGGACTTGGATTGAGAAAGATCAGATATGAAGGAAAGAAGAAGAGGAAGCTCTAGAAAAAAAAAAAGAATTAAGATATTTCATGGCTAGGAGAATAGTGTGCTTAATAGAAAAACAAGAGAACAAGTTAAAGCAACTGAGGGCCAAAGACTTAGTTGTCGAAGTTGAGAAAACGCAAGAAGTCTTGAAAAACATATCCATGGAGGAGAGAAGAGTACCTACCCCTAAAGTAATAAGAGAAGAGGTATTCCAGTCAAGCCCTTTGAAAGACCCTGAGCAATGCGAAGTTACTATGATAAGAGTAGATAATAATAAAAATGGAAAGAGGAACCCAGTAACTCAGATCACAGGAAAGAAGGCCAGAAAGCTCAGGAAGAAGCTAGAAAATCTAGAAAAATTACACGAGGTTCTGGAGAAGACCTTGAAAAAAAAAGGCTTGAAGAACTTGAACCTCGCCAGAATAGTAGAACAACGCAGAATGGAACTTCTCCACGGCGAAGAAATATGACCGTTGGAGGCATCCCGACCATTATAACAATGCTCCAAAATGAATAGAAACACAGTTATTTCCGGAAAGATCGCCATTGGAGCGTTGAGACCATGCCATAATGGATGGATTAAGGCATTCCTGACCTTTAGAGGAATCCATATGAAAATATATATTTAATATGTCGAATGTATGACCGGGGACACTTTTGCAAATTGTGATTATCCGAGCCCACAAAGAACTAATTTCTATCACATAGTGCTTACTAAGACCTCGCCACCCATTTTTCTTACCTTAAGTGTTTGAATGCCTACCTAAGATATCTGATCTCGAGCATGTATGTCAGGTGAACGTAGTGCAGTAGAGAATTCTGTGGAGGAGATCCTCATAGATATTATGGATGAGAAGTTCATGTCCATAGGAGAACAGGCTACATCGACGAGAGGATTGTACGCATCCCCATCGACTACACATCGATCTAGACACTCCCAAACCATGATAGAGAAAAGAAGCAAGCATCGTGATGAATTAGAAAACGTGAAGCTCATCTCGTCGGTATTTCCAAACTACATCTCACCCCTGGCTGGTGCGGTTAGTTGTGAAAATGTTTTGAGAGACTTCGAGTGCACCCTCATCATTGCGTACCTCCCGAAGGGGATACGTTCAGTAGGACTACAACTAGGACTAATCCCTCATCTTAAGATCAATGAATTTAACCTGGGAGATAGGAATAATTATGTTCTTCTTGCATTGCATAAGAACTTGACAAATACAATGGGGAAGAAGTTGAAGATAGTCCCCCATCCATGGACTAAGGAAATCGCGAGGTCCACTATCCTCAATGTCATGAAGATACCCCACTTCGGTAGACATCAGGAGGTTAACGCGTGCGTTAAAATCCTCCTGTCATGCTTTGATGGAGGTTATCTATGGTTAGATATGAACGTGACTGTGGATCTAGCATTGATCCACATGATCACTATATTGAGTATGCAGGGACTAGACCCTCATAAATTCTACCTAGGGAAGCTTATATATTGGGCCCTAGCATAGGGAATAAAGGACACCTACGACGATGTGGAGAAGGGAAAGCGGGGCTACAAGGTAGCCTCCATCCAAGATGGTGTAGTGCACCTAGCTTTCCAGTTGATCATTGGTCATCTCGTTAGGAATAATATACCAATGCAATTCATGGGGTTTTTCGTCGACCTCACAGGAAAATGCATTGAATGAATGCAGATGAACTAGGCAAGCTACCTCATCAACCAGTTGGAGCAAGATTTTTGTGAAGCACAAGACCAGGGCTATAAATTTCACTTCAATTGGTTGTTGATTCTCGTTTCCTTTGCCGCTTGGGAGATGCCAGAGGGAGATACCTTCCCTGAAGTCGAGCCATCTGAACCACTGGCCGCAAGGTTCACTACCCTCTAGTATTCGAGCGACATGGAAAATAAATGGCAGTCCAATGTGGTGTTCCACACCTATTACTTGCAGCTGAAGAGGGCCATTGAATCCTTCCCTCGCATGACATCGAATACACTCCATAGGTAAAGGCCACTTGCGAATTTCAGTGCAGAGACACACTTCATTTACATCATTGCGCATAGAGAGGAACAGAAGGAAGAGCTCCAGTCCTATTACAAACTCACTAAGGAAGATATGGAGGAAATAACCAAGGAATGGCCTATAGAATTCCTTATACCAATCAAACAGACAAAACTCTCTGACCCCGATCTCATTGGAAGTCCTGTGGTCACTCGAGAAGAGTATGATGGAACAAGAAGCAACAAGGAGAAGAAGAAGGAAGAAGTGTAGGAAATGAACAACACATCAGAGGAAAATGCACTTGATTCACCTGGAGGAGGAGGAGGTGACGAAGTGAACCAAGAAGAGAACAAGGAAGAAGACAAACAAGAATAGGGCGAAGTGACACCACCTAAGGATCCCCTTACAAAGGCTAAGACATCCAAGAAAATAAATGTTTCTCCAAAGAAACCTTCATCATGGAAGAAGTCACAAGCCAATAAGCCCCAGTTATAGACTTTGGTCACAGTGGATGATATTGAACGCATCATCGCAATTGTAGCACACACTTTGGAGGATATTTTGCAATGGAATGAAGAAAAATAGGAAACAATGTATGACAGGATTGAGGTAGAGACGAAAAGGGTACAACAAGCCCTCTACACGAGTCACACAGTGTCTACAATTCCATCGTCATCATCATAAGGTATAGAAGTGGGAGACGAGCCTTCCCAACTACACAGATTATCATATGTGACAGAGGCTCGCCTTCGTCATGTACAGGGAGAAAAAGAATAGGCCACAGAGGCCTTGAAGCAAGAAAAGGAGGAATCCCTAGAGAAACATTGGGTTGCACAAAAAGATCAAGATGACCTACGGGCAAAGTTTGCAGAGGACAGAGAGTAGATCCAAAAAGAAAAATAACAACTGCTCGTGGAGCAGATGGGAGTTAAAGAAGTAGTCACTAGAGCACTTTTCTCTGTGTTGGTCCTAGTACATACAAAATAAGAGATAGTGGAGAACCAAGTGGGGAATCTCGTTGAATCCCTTCAGCAGCTTCAAGCAAGAGTAGAAGAACTGGAACTACAAGCAGTGTCGAGCACTCCTCGGGAAGTGCAAGATTAGAGAGAATAAATTTCCAAGGGCATAGTAGAAAGAATCAGGGAATTGGCCTCAGAATGTAAACAAATCAGTGACCAAAGTGCATAGACCTATGATCTCCTTCCATATGACCCGGAGCTGAGAAGATTGGAGGCACATCTCCAGGAGGTGAAGCAACAAGCATCGACAGTGCAAGCCCAACTGAAGCATCTTTCGGCCATTGAGAATATAAAAAGGTCACAGGAGGTGCACACAGTTCAACAACAGGTCAATGCCATCTAGGGTAGAGTCATGGAAGTGACCCAGAGACTCCAGTTGGTGCGGGACGAAACCTACACAATTTTTTAAGATATCGAGGGACAAGGTGCACAACTGCAACAAGGTTTCACCATAGTGGAATAGCACTTAGAAGGGGATGTCACCAAGACAGTCATTCAGGAGTTCTTCGAATAGGATGCTTTGGCGAAGTAGCAAGTCGAGCAAACTCAAGCTAAGATCAAGGCCTTTGAAGTAGAATTTCCCAGATCAGAGTGACTCGGGATGAGTCATAGGTGAGTGTTGGGGGTCTATTGGCCCTTGACCAAATTTTGGAGAACCTTGGTTGTGTTTGACCATTTTTGGGACTTCAACAGGTTGGTCAAAGACGGAGTGCCTAGGCAAAGCGGAGATCATGGGATCTCTCACCCTTTTATGAGATTTTTGGGTTTAGGTTTTATGTAACGGTTATGGGATGTCGGCCCATGGGTTTACCCATGTTTAAAACCCTTTTGTAATGTATAAATAGATAGCTAAGTGATGTAAGAAGTAGTAGTTGGATCTGTTGGAACACTTGTATGTTTTGAATACTCTAGTTATCAAGGGTTGGAGTTGCCCATTTTCTAATTAGTGAAATGATACACTTAAGCCTAAAAAGTCGGATTTCAGGATTTCGTGTATATCATGATTATACCTACCAAAGCCCCAATATCCCCAAATGAGAAATGGCAATAGTTGGTTTATTTTTAATCACCATTATTGAACCACTAAATAGGGATTATCACCTTTTATTACCTCATGCTCTCGCATTTCAGGAGTTAGATGTCGAACACCCTTTGAACCTCCAAAATGCGAAGTTGAGAAATTATTTTAAGTCAATCTGGTTAATAACAAGAATAATGACATTTAAGACATAGTTAATCTTTATCGCAATTTCTCCACTTGGTGGTTGTTACCTCAAAAACAACAAGTTTGTAACTCCGATCCCCGAAGTCACGATATTCATTAATTAATCGTGGTTAATTAAAACCTTAAGTCAAATCATAGTTAATCAACCAAATTGCACTATCACGAATTCGGGGTTCATGGTTCAAAGACTAGGAGTAAAATCATCCGATACTGCGAACGCCAAAAATGGGATTAAGGACTAAACACACTTAATTAAAATGTTAAACTGGATTAATTAATACCTTAAACAAACTTCAACCCATACATCCTACGAAACAAAACTAAACGTTGTCACGATCCTCCTGAATCACGAATTATCAAAAAATTATGGCATCTATTAGAAATTTAGTGAGGTGATTAATAGTAAGATCCCATTTTATTTCTAAATCTTTCTATTAAATTATTTAAACGTTCTGTCAGCAAGGACTCGCACAGATTAAAGTTCTCAAAGTGAAAAGGTTTTAGTCATTATCTTAGCTTTCTTTCTAATTTGTGTAGAGCCAGTTCACCAAGATAACCTTTGTCTGTGTTTTCATTTTCTATGATAGGGGATCTAATTGCAAGGTTCTATATCATGGCTCCGCGAAAAGCGTCCAAGAAATTTTCCGAGCGTCCAGGCCACGGTTCAGATATTATTTTTGATACCTCACCTATAAGTATCAATACTGTCAAAACATGGATGTATGTCTCCAACATTCTGCAATCCGAGTTGATAAATTGTCCAGATGATTCCAGCAATAATGAGAAAGATGACTTGTCCACCAAATAAAAAATTGTTGAACAGTCAGAGATGCACAAGATAGCAGCAAGGCCATGGAATTTTCCCTATTATGATATGATCATATGGGCACTAGACCATGTAGACATTCCGACTAGGACAATATTCAACGAGCAGAAGGTGGAAATTGAGACATTCAAACCAAAGAATTTACAGGCAATGTATAAAATGTCTCCCACACCAAACCTTACTCACAATGATAAATTCTTAGAGGGTTTCAAAAACAAGGAATGCGAGCAGTTTGGGAAAAGATTATTCGTTCTGATCAAAGACTAGGTTTCGCACCCCGTGAAATTCATGGATGATACTCATGGAATTTATTCAATATCATTTTTAGTGCCACAATTCATGTATATAGTGATGATGGCCTGTAGACTGTATGGGAAGGAGGACATGACTCACTTTTTTCTCCCATGGGTACTGCTTATTCATCCAATAGCTGAGGGATTTTCTTTTGACTGGGCCAAATTGTTGTCAGACAATCTGGTCGGTCAAATAACATAATACTGAGCACAGAAGACGAGTGAGAAAACATCTTCATTCTTTCTGTTTTCTTACATCATGGACGCTATTTGATTCATGACACCTTTCCCATTAATGAGATGGAGCTGGACTCCAACTAATGGAGAGCCTATTCATGTCTACCACTCAAAACTTTGGGAAGATAAATCCAAAGAATTAGTCTACAAGATTTTCAATTGGGTAATGGTACCAATGCATGTCTCCATACTCAGCCATCCGCCTCCCAAGATTTCAGATAACATCACAGCCAACTTGAGAAGTGAGGAATATTGGTATATATTAGTAGAGTTTTTGTATATTAGGGTTTTTGGCATGTTTTTCCCCTCATATGCTTTGCCTCTATTCTTACCAGACAAGCTAGTATGTCGTGCAATCGCCAGGCAAACTATGCTCGGTGGGATAAGAAAGGAGCTCAAAGGAGTATCGAAGAAGGTATGGCCACCCTTCCCCATTCACATTGGTACATATTCTTTAATAGATTTCGGCCATGCCAAAGCGGAAGCTACGACCTTGGAGGAAATGAAATTGGTAGACATTAATTTTAAGAAACACAACCCTAATAAGGTTGTGAGTAATCACATGGTGAGTTGTGGGCTGAAGAGATACGAAAATGAAGACTCACCTCATGATGAAATATTCCGAGGTGCAAGGTCCTACTCTGAAGTCTTAAGCCGGGTTCAAGCTCTGCTGCCCAGTGATATGGTCGAGTTTTATAAATTCCAAGAGCACAAGAGAATTTGCCTCCCCAAATTTTTACAGGGAAGAAACTCACAACCTCCGGGTACACAGCAAGCAGAAGATAAAAGTTCAACAGGTACGAACCCTAGAAAACAAGAGACTCAGGACAAGATAGAGGAAACTGAGATCTTGAATCAGGAAGAAGAGATCCCCAATCGAGAAGAAGGAAACCCAGAGATAGTTACCAAGGAAATCGTCAGACCCATTGCATCCGTCACTCCCTTACAATTAACAAAGGGGAACCTTGATACATAGTGGATATTCAAGGAGGACCTGACACCTGTCTTTGTAGAAGAGTTGCCTCCTAGTGAATTATTCTTCAGTAATAAAAGGAAGGCTGTGGTGAAGAAAGAAACATACCAAAGAGCGGGCGGAATAGCTAAAAAATACAAAATCCTAACAGATGGAGAAGCCTTGGAAGAGGAAGAATTCACCGATGAGGTAGCAGGAACATTGGGGGCTTATGTAACAGCCAACCAATATTCAGTTGGAACTTTGAAGGCACGGTTGAAACAAAAGAACCTCCTGATCAACAAATTGGAGGCTCAGGTAGCAACGACAGAGGTCAATTCCAGGGATGAGGAAAATAAGGTTTCGAGAAAGCCAGAGTAACTAATCAACAAGAAATCGAGAGACTTAAATCCAATCTTGAGAAGATGCATCAGTCGACACAAATAAGCCAAATGCAAGTAAGTCAACAGGAGGAGAAAATAAAACTGCTGCAATCTAAATTAATTTCTGTTGAAAACTAGGTCATAGACATAATGGTATTCCAATCCCAAGCCATGGAAATATGAAAGAAGGTAGAAGTAGCTCAACGAGATCTACTTGCCAAAGTAGAAAACATACAAAATCATTTTCATATGATAGAAAAAGAGTTAAAGGATATCTCCTTGAGAGAAAGAGAAGATAGGGTATCTCAGGTTTCTTTCCAAGAGGTTGTTATAGCAACAATGAAAGAAGAGGTGGCAATCAGTTCTAGGTTGTCTATCCCAGAGCAAACTAGAGGTAACATCTTACTGAAGGTGTGGGAACATAATATATCCGAGAGTAGAAAAAGGACTAAATAGATGAGAGATGCTTGCGAAAAAACATTTGGCTTGATAAATAAAAATTTGTTAGATCTCGATAAGGAAGGTAGTGCTAGAACACTGGGAAAAATTGACATAGCCAAACATTTGCTGGATATCAAGGAAAATGTGGAAAAAGGAAAAGTTGAATTATCCTAGGTAAGTCAGGTCAATATTGCCCAAGTGGATAAATGGTTGATAAAACAAAGCTTTCAATTGTGGTCTATCATCATGGAATACCAACAAGTAGGAAAAAGATTGCCACAGTTAGCAAAGAATTTCTACCTTCAAAGATGATAGCCCAGTTGATAGAAAGGTGTGTTAATTGTATCGAGCAGGGGAAAGGGAATACTTCTGGAGGCAAGTAGTAACATATGCCTATTCCATCCTATTTTTGGATCCAGAGAACAAGAAAAGAAAATGCCCTGCCCACGTCGAGGAAGACAAGAGACAAGGAAGTGAAATGCTTCATTTTCCATTTATAACCAAATTTTTTAGAATGATTAGAATTCAAAGCATTTTAATCTTGTATAAGTATATTTTTTAAAGATAGAACAAAGGCTCTTTTCCTTTTGGCCGATTGTACTAGAGAATATTTCTTTCGCCAGAATTAATACAAGGCATATTGAAGACTCTTTTTTCCGTCAAGACTGGGTTATGTATTTCTTCTGTTATTTCACATTTCACATCATTTCTCATATGTGTCTTTAATGAATGCTTAGTTGCACTTTAGTACTGTTAGCACTCTGTAATTTTCCCAAGGATGTGATGGTAGTCACAGAGGCAACATCAAAACCACTTCGAGTCTTGGATCTAGCCTTCCAAGACTCAGAGAGGGATCTCTCTGTCTAATATAACTTTGTTTGAAGAGAATATTAAGCTAGATATGCAGAATAGGATAACTTTCTGAGTTGGGTAGGTGCAGCGAAGAGGAACCATGGGCAATGGAGTCACAATATGAGATTTAATAAAAAAAAAACAAATCCTACAGACAGCCTTACAAGGAAAGGTAGGAAAATCATTGGATTCTTCGTAAGCTTGGGGTATGGCAGAGGGGGAAAATTGTTAAGAGGTCAAATTAAAGACAGAACAGTAAAGAATTCTGCGTTTAACTTTTAGTGGAAAACATTGACATTGCTTTAAACTGGGAATAGGGTGTTTTTACACAAATCCCGATCTTAAATCTCTTTGAAACAATGGAGAAGACAAAAATATATGATAACAGAGGAAAACAAAATCACAATGAGAAAAAACTTCACCAATTAATTTGACACAAGAATCCTGTAACTGCTGCGACTATATTATTTGAATTGATGAAAAATACAGCTGGCTCTGTGAGCTCTGATACAAAATTTAAATCATGGTCCCTAACTAATCAACCATTTTACATTAAAAATCATCTATATAAATAGGAGAGGTCTCTCCAACAAGTTGTGTGAGTCAGTTTTAACCACCTCTGCCAAAAATAGCCACAAATCCCCCAAAATCTAGAACTGTCTACCATGAAAGATAGGCCTAATTTCTGCAAAAAAGGGGTCCGAACAGACATCTGTTTCTCTTCAACGTTGACACTTGGGAAAAACCTAAAGGAGTGTATTGGATATGGGCATGTTTTGGACAAAAAACTCCTTCGGTTTCGCAAAGTTCGCCTCCATCTGGCCGTAACAGCTCCCTTAAAATCAGGACTATAACGAAAAAACCAAAAATCCGAAAAAAGAGGCTGAAAGACAGCTTCTATTCTCCCAGCTTATGGCACCTGTGAAAAAACTGAGAGAGTTTTGTGTTCTTCAGGCCGTTATGGATAAACACCTCTCTCGATTTTTAAAAATTCATTTTCAATTGCCCAGAAATGACCTCGGAAGAAGACGTGTTGAACAGGAAAAAATGGATGAAAATGAAAGCAGTATTCCAGACTGCCCCGAGGTGGTAAGCGGTTTTGGGGGGGGATCCATTGGAATATGAGGGAGACACCTGTCCGGGGGGTGGTATTGGAAAACAATCATTCCGGACCCCCTCTTGTTAAACATCGGATGGAGAGGGGGGGTCCGAAAAGTTTTACATTCGTTTGATTTAATTGACTTGGGAAGTGAGTGTACGGGGTGGGTAGGACTTAGGGTAGTTTTTAAGTTTTTAATTTTATTTCATTTTAGTTTTTGTTTTATTGTTTTGTACGTTTGTTTTTTGTTTTGCTTTGTATTTTATATGTTTTATTTTTATATTTTGTTTTTTATATTTGTTTTATTATATGTGTTTTATTATGTACGTTTATTATAATTTGTATTATATTATAATTTGTTTTATTACTTTTTTGTTATATATTTAATATGTTTTTTATTATGTTTTCTAATTGTTATATATTTTGTTTAATTAATATTTGTTTTGTTTATTAGTTTTATTTTTATATGTTTTATTTTGTTTTGTTTTTAATATTAATTAATAAAACATTAACCTAATTTATTAATTAATTAATTAATTAATTTTTAACAAGATTTAACTTAGGTTATTTAACTAATTATACTAACATTATTAATTAGTTTAACTAACTTATTTGATTTTTCCTTTTATCCTAAGTTCATTTATTCATGAATGGGTGGCGGGAAAATGGAGGATGATGTCATGAGGTGACGGGGTATGTCGGGAGATGATGAACAGTAAGTGATGGGATTCGGGACCAATAGATTCCTGCCATGTAGAAATAGGGGCCCGCCAGAAAAAATTCCATTCC
>JZKD02S1643358.1:697470-716128 GCA_000966675.3 Picea glauca
AATTGTTCGATCATAAGGATAAAGACAGGGAATTCCTCCCTGGTGATTTAGTTTTGAAATGGGATTCTAGAAGGGAAGACTCAGTAAAACATGGAAAATTTGACCATATCTGGTATGGCCCATTCAAAGTCACAGCTTCTGAAGGGAATAACTCATTTCTGTTAGAAATTTTGGACAATAAAACCCTTAACGCCCCTATCAACAGGCGTTATCTGAAGCACTATATGCAATAAATTGTTTCCAAAATTCAACTGTATATGAATCCGTTTGTGTTTATGTTTTTATAGCTTTTCGATCAGTTTTATTTTCTTTTTCATCGCAAATAAAACAGGTTAGTGATACAAAATTTTCAACACATTGAATTCCATAAATTTTAAAGTCCTAACTCTCTTCATGTTTCTTTCTTACAGGATTCCGGTTTACAACCCAAACATCATACAGAGGAAAACAAACGGTCATGTATTGGGAAACCAATTCGCCCAAAACAGGTGATAAAATATAATTTACTAAGATGAGAACGAAATGGTAAGGCAAAGGTATGAATTCCCTAAATATCTAGATTGCAAATGAAGGTCACCTAGGTTCAATACTAGTCTCATGAGTATGAACATTCTCATTCGATGGATTATCAAAAGAATAATTTTTTTTTTTACTACAGATTCTAAAAAGTTCCCCTGGATAAGATAAAAATAATCAAAATAAAACAGAAGAGTTGAAGCGTCCTAATAAAGAAAAAAGTTCTAGGAGTCAGGATTGCGTTATAACGCTTGTTCTTATGAAATATGAAACCTTCTTTGCCTATCTGTCCTGAATCTTTGATTCTTTCCCCTTGAATCCTGATATCTTCCCATGGTTTTCACAGAGGGAAAATAGGTTTCACTTTATCTCTAAAAGCCGACAAACGATTTTTTCGAATGCCAACAAAAAAGGTGGCAAGTTCTCGCGAACCCTCATCTCACTGAACTAAGATATGCTTAGGCTAATCCTAACTCCCTTGGTTTTTTCAATAGGTCTTGACGATTAGTCTTGCTCAAAAAAAGGTCCCTGGAAATAAACTCTCCCCTAAAGCTTTCCTGCCAACTAAGATGTTTAGAAGGTCAAAGGAAAACTGATCCAGAGTAATCAAAGTGAGTTAACATACCTCGGTTGCAAAATTATACATAGATATTTACCCTGGTATATGTTCTACTAATTGATTTCCCCCACTTCACAGAAAAGGAAAATATAAGACAGATGGTGAAAGGAAATTCAAAAAAATTGATTTCTCCCATCTAGTCCAAAAAGAGATGATGAAAGTAAATTCATAAAATGATTGCCCTCATCTCAACATTTAAATGCAAAGTTACAGCTTGAAGTGGTGAAAGGAAATTCAATAAAGGGAATTAGACAACTTCACCAGGGTATTGAACAAGCTCGTTGGCAGTGAAGCAATGTCTAAAATATATGTAAGGTTGTTACACATGAATTGTACCATACTATGGTAATTAGTTTTCTTTGAAACCTGATCTACATCCTAGGTGCATGCAGGACTCCCTGATTAAAAACATTGAAGTTACTTCACCTTGATGCAAGCAAAATCAACAGAACCTGTTCAAACCCCCAAGGTTGTTTTGATCATCTTGAGAAGACTTGAATTCAGTATTAGAGAAGCAAGAGGACTAATATTGAGATAAGAGAGTGATTAAGTTCAAAATATTTCAGAAGTAAGGATGAAACCCCCTTTCTCCCTCTGTATCCTCTTTTTGGACAAGTTTCGCAAAAACAAACTAATGACTGCATTTACCCAATAAAGGTGCTTGGTCTACTGTTCTTCTCATACCGCAAGGAGAAGAGATCCCTAGTTGGATCCTATGTTGGAACACTTGTATTTTTCGAATACTATAGTTATCAAAGGTTGGAGCCGCCTATTTTCTAAGTAGTGAAATGATACACTTCAGCCTAAAAAGTCAGATTTCGGGATTTCATGTATATCACAATTATATCTACCAAAGCCCCAGTATCCTGACACGTGAAATTGCGATAATTAGTTTAATTTTAATCACCATTATTGAACCACTAAGAAGGGATTATCACCTTTTATTACCTCGTTCTCTCGCATTTCGGGAGTTACACGTCGAACTCCCTCCGAACCTCCAACATGCGAAGTTGTGAAATTGTTTTAAGACAATCTGGTTAATAACAAGAATAGTGGCATTTAATCCATAGTTAATCTTTATCACGATTTCGCGACTCGCCGGTTGTTACCTCAAAAACAACACGTTTGTAACTCCGATCCCCGAAGTCACGATATTCATTAATTAATCGTGGTTAATTAAAATATTAATTCAAATCATAGTTAATCAACCAAATCGCACTATCATGAATTCAGGGTTCGTGGTTCAAAGACTAGGAGTAAAATCATATGATACTGCGAACGTCAAAAGGGGGATTAAGGACTAAACAAACTTAGTTAAAATGTTGAACTGGATTAATTAACACCTTAAACGACCTTCCACTTGTATAGCCTATGGACCAAGAATTAAACGTTGTCGCGATCCTCCCGAATCATGAATTATCAAACATTTATGGCATTTATTAGAAATTTAGTGAGGTGATTGATAGTAAGATCCCATTTTATTTATAAATATTTCTATTAAATGATTTAAACATTTTTTCAGCAAGGACTCGAACAGACTTAAGTGCTCAAAGAGAAAAGGTTTCAATCATTATCTTAGGTTTCTTTCTAATTTGTGCAGAGCCAGTTCACCAAGATAACCTCTATCTGTGTTTTCATTTTCTATGACAGGGGATCTAATTGCAAGGTTCTATATCATGGCTCCACAAAAATTGTCAAAGACAGCTACCGAGAGTCCAGGTCAAGGTTTATATATTATTTCTGATACCTCACCTAGAAGTATCAATACTATCAAAACATGGACGTATGTCTCCAACATTCTGCAATTTGAGTTGATAAATTGTCCAGATGATTCTAGTGATAACGAAAAAGATTACTTGTCCACCAAATACAAAATCATCTCTCAGTCAGAGATGCACAATATAGCAGCAAGGCCACGGATTTTTCCCTATTATGATATGATCAGATGGGTGCGTTGGACCATGTAGACATCTAGACTAGGACAATATTCAACGAGAAGAAGGTGGAAATTGGGACATTCAGACCAGAACATTTACAGGAAATGTATAAATTGTCTCCCACACCAAACCTTACTCACAATGTTGAATTCTTAGAGGGTTTCAAAAAGAAGGAATGCGAGCAGTTTGGGAAAATCTTATCCGATCTAATCAAAGACTGGGTTTCACATCCCACGAAATTCAGGGCCGATACTCATGGAATTTATTCAATCTCATCTTTAGTGCCACAATTCATGTATATAGCAATGATGGCCTGTAGACTGTATGCGAAGGATGACACCACTTACTTTTTTCTCCCATGGGTACCGCTTATTCATATAGTAGCTTAGGAATTTTCTTTCGACTGGGCCAAATTGTTGTCAGACAGTCTAGCCGATCGAATTACAGAATATCAAGCACAAAAGACAAGTGGGAAAGTATCTTCATTCTTTATGTCTTCTTACATCATGGATTCTATTTGCTTCATGACACCTTTCCCATTAATGATCTGGAGCTGGACTCCAACTAATGCATAGCTTATCCATGTCTACCACTCGAAACTCTAGGAAGATAAAGCCAAAGAATTCATCTACGATATTTTCAACTGGGTAATGGTACCAATGCATGTCTCCATGTTCGGTCATCTGCCTCCCAGGATTTTAGATAACATCATGGCCAACCTGAGCAACATGGAAGATTGGTATATAGAAGTGGATTTTTCATATATTAGGGTTTTTGGCACCTCTATCACCCCATATCCTCTGCCGCTATTCTTACCATACAAGATAGCATGTCGCGAGATCACCAGGAAAACTATGCTCGGTGGGATAAGAAAGGAGCTCAAAGGAGTATCGAAGAGGTATGGCCACCCTTCCCTATTCACATTGGTACATATTCTTTATTAGATTTCTTCCATGCCAAAGCGGAGGCTACAACCTTAGAGGAAATGAAATTGGTAGACATTAAGTTTAAGAAACATGACCCTAATAAGGTTGTGAGTAATCACATGGCGAGCTGTGGGATGAAGAGATACGAACATGAAGAATCACCTCATGATGAAATCTTTCGATGTGCGAGGTCCTTCTCTGAAGTCTTAAGCCGGGTTCAAGCTGTTGCTGCCCTGTGATATGGTCGATTTTTATAAATTCCAAGAGCACAGGAGAAGTTTCCTCCCCAAATTTTTACAGGGCAGAAACTCACAACCTCTGGGTACACAACAAGCAAAAGATAAAAGTTCAATGGGCATGAACCCTAGAAAATAAGAGACTCGAGACAAGACAAAGGAAACTAAGATCTTGAATCAGGAAGAAGAGATCCCCACCAAGAACAAGGAAACCCAGAGATAGTTACCAAGGAAATCAGCAGCCCCATTGCATTTGTCACTCCCTTACAATTCACATAGGGGAACCCCGATACAAAGTGGATATTCAAGGAGGAATTGACACCTATCTCTGTAGAAGTGTTTCCTCCTAGTGAATTCTTCTTCATTAAGAAAAGGAAGGTCGTGATGAAGCAACAAACATACCAAAGAGCGGGAGCAGTAGCAAAAAAATACAAAATCCTAACAGATGGAGAAGCCTTGGAAGAGGAAGAATTCATCGATGAGGTAGCAGGAACATTGGGGGCTTATGCAATAGCCAACCAATATTTAGTTGTAACTTTGAAGACACATTTGAAACAAAAGAACCTCTTGATCAGCAAATTGGAGGCTCGGGTAGCAACGACAAAGGGGAATGCCAGGGATGAGGAAAATAAAGGTTTCGAGAAATCCATAGTAACTTATCAATAGGAAATCGAGAGCCTTAAATATGATCTTGAGCAGATGCATAAGTCGGCACAAATAAGCCAAATGAAGGTAAGTTAACAGGAGGAGCAAATAAAAATGTTGCAATCTAAATTAATTTCTGTTGAAAACTAGGTCATATACATAACGGTATTCCAATCCCAAGCCACGAAAATATGAAAGACGATAGAAGTAGATCAACGAGATCTACTTTCCAAAGTAGAAACCATACAGAATCATTTTCATACAATAGAACAAGCATTAAAGGATATATCCTTGAGAGAAAGAAAAGCTGGGGTAGCTCGGGTTTCTTTCCAAGAGGTTGTTACAGAAACAACAAAAGAAGACGTGGCCATTAGTTCCAGGTTGTCTATCCCAGAGCAAACCAAAGGTAACATCTTATTGAAGGCATGGGAAAATAATATATCTGAAAGCAGAAAAAGAGCTAAAGATATGAGAGATGCTTGTGAAGAAGCATTTGGATTTATAAATAAAAATTTGTTAGATCTCGATAAGGAAGGTAGTGTTGGAACATTGTGCAAAATTGACATAGCCAAACATTTGTTGGATATCAAGGAAAATGTGGAAAAAGGATAAGTTGAATTATCCCAGGTAAGTTAGGTCGATATTTCCCAAGTGGATAAATGGTTGATAAAACCAAGCTTGCAATTGTGGTCTATCATCACTGAAGACCGACAAGTAGGAAAAATATTTCCACAGTTGGCAAAGAATTGCTACACTTTCGAGGCGAACAACCAAGTTGAACCTTCCAAGATGATAGCCCAGTTGATAGAAAGGTGTGTTAATTGTATCGAGCAGGGGAAAGGCCACACTTCTGGAGGCAAGTAGTAATAGATTCCTATTCCATCCTATGTTTGGAGTGAGAGAATACGAAAAGAAAATGCCCTGCCCACATGGAGGAAGACAAGAGACAAGGAAGTGAAACGCTTCATTTTCCATTTGTAATAGAAATTTTTAGAACAATTAGAATTCAAAGAGTTTTAATCTTGTATAAGTATAATTTTGAAAGATAGAACAAAGGATTTTTTCCTTTTGGCCGATTGTACCAGAGAATATTTCTTTCACCATAATTAATACAAGGCAAATCGAAGACTCTTTTTACCGTCAAGACTGGGTTATGTGTTTCTTCTATTATTTCACATTTTGCATCATTTCTCATATGTGTCTTTAATGAATTCTTAGCTGCAATTTAGTACAACCTCTACTGTGGTGATCATTTATTTCAGTCATCTAATCGTTTACTTCTTTTCCCCTGTATCGACTATCAGCAGGTACAAGACCTGTTAATTGTTTAGATTTCTATATCATATGCTTCATTAATGTTTTTCCTGCTTATTTTCTTGTTTTGTCACAAGGTGAGATTTGTCCCTGATTGATGCCTCACATTGTTCAACAACTCTATGTTTTCTCTCGCTTCATGCATGGTTTTAAAATTTAACTCAGTTATGGAAAACAACCTTTGATTTCATTATACTATTAATTTGATTTTGGGATTCTTTCTCGTATAATCTAAAGGTGAAACAACAACCAACACTTTATAAAAAACTCTATTCCTTTATGATTGTACCTGTGGCAAGATAGCCCAACATAGAACCCAGTCTCTCAGATCAAACTAGCCTAGCTTTAAACATTTTTGATACCATTCTGAAAACTACTACTACCCGGGCTGAACTCGAATGTTCATGGGAAGCCATTGAATGAGACATAAACATTCAAGAACAATTGGAAGTTAGACCCAAACAACTCAGAAATCAGCCTTGGCTTCTTTTCCCAATTGTTTTCTTCCTTTATATATTTCACCCTCTTTTTGGATGCCTAGACTTAGTACTTTATAGCCATAAGTACAGACTCTGGAACAATAGGATCTATGTGATCAAATTGTCCTACTTAACACAATCTTGGCTTTGTACCAAGATTGTGTTAAGTCTTGTAGAGCTCGATGAAAGTGTTTTGTAAGTGCAAGAGATTGTAAGAAGGATTTTTTCTTTACCTACTCAGGGAAGGAGGATCTGGCGAGGTGCGCATAGATCTCCTATCCTATGCGGAGTTGGCTTGTGGCTCTGTGCATGTAAGAATATTGGAAGAATCTAATAAAGAAGAAGAAGAGTTGGTGGACGTAGCCCCACACTAGGGTGAACCACGTATATCCTGTGTCGATGTGCTTTGTGCCATGATTGTTCCTATTGTTCATGTATTTTATTAGTGCATTGTTATGATAGATAGATTTATGAATGCTTAGTGTTGTATAATTTTAATGAATGTTAGATATTCTTTGATGCCGTGTGATGAATGGTTATATGTGTTAGATCTGGGTTAATACCGCGTTGTTATGTAACTAGGATTTTAACCTGTGATGTGAATAAAAGGGTTAAAGACTAATGAATTTTATTGGCTAAGTGCTTTGTTAAGTATTGTGATCATAGATATGTGTCCCAACTAGGTTATAGACACTTGAGTCCTGCAACCACCCCTGCCTCTACCTCGGGTGAGACTTCATCTGCTTCGCAGGTGTTGCCGAAAGGGCCTGGCCTAGATTATTTTTGGCACGAAATGAGAATGGAGATATAATAAAGAAATGCACAGAGATATCACAGATATTCAATAATATAACAGAAATGTATTAGAGATGCAACCATAAACATAGATATATAGTAATACACAATTTCTATTAATGAAATAAATGTACAGAGACTGTAAAAATACAGAGTGAACGACTCGCTAGAATGGTGGCAGATTATCTCTGAGAAGAGATGTGACGACTACTCTCATTCAAAATAAGATGATTACAATGAGGCTCTGAAGGCCTTTTTACAATAATAAGGAATGCCAAAATCCCCCGACATCCAAAAACCGAACCCTAGGAGATGAAGCGTCAAAAGTCATGTGGGCCTCATTTGGGTAAGTTAGTACATCAACTTCTCAAGGTCGTAACTTTTGCATACGATCTATGTTTTAGGTGTATGATATCCCATTGGAAAGGTATCGTTGAGGAGATTCATTTTAGACACAATATGGAATGAAATTTGATATTGATTTTTTTTTTTCCCAAAAAACATCGTTTAGGGCCTCAAAATGGCCCTAGAAGTTAAAAACTGCTAAAAATAGTAAATTACCAAAATTGCGAAAAACCTGTTTTGAGCCAATTGGAAAAGGTTGGTGGACACCAACACCCACCTGGATCAATCCTCCCTCCTTAGGAAGCAATGGTCTCCATTGTGTTGAGTTCCCGAGGGAGAGGAAAAAATGTTTGTTGAATCTGAATCTTGGTGAGCTTCTTGCCTTGCTAGAGATGTCGCGCTGCTTAGTTTGTGGAAGTATTTCAAGGACCTGTTGAGGCTGAGGTTGTTCAATAAGTTGATATACATAAGAGGACGGTGTGAAGAAGGAATATTTTCTCTTTGTTGCAACCTTGTTGACCTACTTCTGTTGGATAGAAGGTGCTTGTGGCGAGGCCGTAGTGTTTGCAGTGTCCTTATGTTCCCCTTTTGAGCAGATTGTGAAGAAGATGAATTTTTTTGTATGAGATACTACCTTGCGACACTTTTTTGGTGGAACAATAGTCAAAACTACCTCTAGTATTCTGTAGAGATGACCCCCTAGAGAAACATTGACACTATAGGGTCGAGACTCATAAACAACATGGTGCTTCCACATATATGGTTGGCCCAAGAGAACATCACAGACATCCAGTGGAGAAACATCACATAATACCTCATCCTTGAAGGGCTAGATGTTGTATGAAAATTGACACTGCTAGCTGACACGAAGATCTCGTCCTTGGCGAAGCCACCTGATGTTGTATGGCTGCGGGTGTGGTGTTGTCGACAATCCCAACTATTTGACGACCTCTACTGAGATGAGGTTATTCTCGTTTCCGCTATCAACAATAAAATGTAGTGGGGTCCCCTTCACCCACATCTATGAATGAAAAAGGTGCTCCCCCTCTTCAGGATCTGTTGGTTCTTCTGGTTGAATTGTTGCGATCGCGAAAATAGCAGTGGGGTATATGTCGATGATCTGTCTTTTACCATTATTTTCAGAATCCGATTCTGAATCAGGGTTCAGCTCCTTGTCTTTGATCTCAGCCACCAATGACTATTTTGAGAAACATTCATTGGTGTTGTTCCAGGGGATTTTTGTGGAAATCTCACCATTTTCTGGTGTCCTTCTTTGTCTTCCCGTGACCCTTCTTTTCCTATGGCTTGGACTAGTTTCCGGGGGACTGTTTTCTAGGGATGTCTTTGTCATACTTTGGTTGTTGCAGATTTGTAGACCCGAACTCCACTTTGTTCTAATTCTTAAATTTCTTCTCGATTTTAACAGCATATCGATAGGCAACACCAAGTGATGATATGTCTAGAAAATCCATTTCAGTTTGGATGTATCTGTGTAGAGCCCCACGATATTTTAGAACCAAATGTCATACGGAGTCTTTGATACCTAGCTTGGTGCACAAGGTATGGAAGGTATTGGTGAAATCCGAGACTACTTGGCCCCTCTCTTGCCACAGTGTGGTCCATCTCATGTACTGGTCCTCATAGTTGCCAACAGGGTAATACTGTTCCTTTACCACATCCACAAACAAATACCAAGTGGGATCGACCTCATATATTCCAGACTCCTCTATGGAACTTTTATCCTAGTAAGTTTCCCACCAATGTTTGACATGGGGGAGAGCTTTAAGGAGTGCAAAGGTGATATTTTCTCTGTCGAAAAAATTGTGAACAGAGAAATAACCTTCTAGCAGATTTAACCATTTATCTAGGGCATCCGCATCTATTTGACCTTCAAATATAGGAATATCAAAATTGACCTGTACCTTAAAAGGCGAGGTGCCTCCAAAGTGGCTACTTGATGAATATGCACTTGATGCTATCGGGAGGCATTGAAGGATGTGAGACAATTCTCCATCATTTCGTCCCTTTGTCACGTAAGAGCTTGCTCAAGCAACAGATTGATAGGATCGTCTGCTCCATCGTTTTTATTTTCTTCTGCCATTGAGGGTTTCTTGGGTGTGTGAGATATATTTTCCTCAAGAGAGAAAATATCGAGACCCAACTTTGTATACTCAGACCTCGTCGGGGACATGCACTGAAAAATGATCAAAAGCAGCCTGCTCTGATACCACTAATCCAGATTATTTTCGGCACGAAATGAGAGCGGAGATATAATAAATAAATGCACAAAGATATCGAGGATATTCAATAATATAATAGAAATGTATCACAGATGCAACCATAAACACAGATATACAGTAATACACTATTTCTATTAATGAAATAAATGTACAAAGACTATAAAAATACAGAGTGAAAGACTCGCTAGAATGATGGCAACTTATCTCTGAGAAGAGATGTGACGGCTACTTGCATTCGCAAGAAGATGATTACAATGAGGATCTGAAGGCCTTTTTACAATAATTAGGAATGCCAAAATCCCCTGACATCCAAAAAACTAACCCTAGGAGATGAAGCACCAAAAGTCATGTGGGCCCCGTTTGGGTAAGTTAGTACATCAACTTCTCGAGGTCGTAACGTTTGCATACGATATCTATTTTAGGCGTATGATAGCCCATTGGAAAGGTATCGTCAAGGAGATTCATTTTAGGCACAATATGGAAGGAACTTATATATTGAAAACTTGTTTTCCAAAAAAACATCGTTTAGGGCCTCAAAATGGCCCCAAAAGTTAAAAACGACTAAAAATAATAAATTACCAAAATTGCCAGAAAACTATTTTGAGCCAGTTGGAAAAGGTGGGTGGCCACTGATATCCACCTGGATCAGGACCAGTAGTTAGGGTTTTTTTGGTGCATTGTCGAATCGTTGAACCCTGGGTCTTCTCCTGTGCCAACAGTAAGTAACTCTGTCTTTGGTTCAAATACTTTAAAATTTGATGATGTTTTTGGTGTTATCCTTAGTGAGGAAATGCGATGGAAAATAGAAAAGAACAAGTGAGACATCAAGTAATGCGTTGAACATGGAGAACATGGGAAGAAAAAAGGATAGAGGAAATGGCTCAGGGAACCACGAGAATTATAGGAAGGGAAAATCCAAATATGGATTTGGAAAGATAGAGTGTTGGAATTGTGGGAAGAAAGGACATCTGAAGAAAGACTACAAAGCTCCAAAGATATGGGCATTAGACGAAAAATCAGGAAGCAAATGTAACAGGTGATGTGTTACAAGATGATTTGATTCTTTCTGTAGATAATATTTCTGAGTCTTGGGTAGTATATTCAAGGGCTTCATTTCATGCCACACCCCATAGGAAACATTTTCTATATTATGCTGAAGTTTATTTTTAACAGGTTCATTTGGGTGATGATGCACCATACAAAATTATTCGAATGGTAAAGGTAAAAATAAAGCAAAGCAATGGAAACCAATGGTCATTGGTAAGACATGTTCCAGATCTAAGGAAAAATATAATTTCAACAGGGCAATTGGAAAGTGAAGGTTGTATATCCATATTTACAGATAAGGTGTGGAAGGTCACCAAAGGATCATTGGTGATAGAAAAAGGAGATAAGGTATGTACATTGTATTTATGTACTGGTAATACTGACTCTTCTATCTCTTTATATTCTATGGGAGTGGATACAACACTGTGGAATCATAGACTTGGACACATGAGTGAGAAGGGGATGCAGATACTTCACAAAATAAATTTGTTGCCAAATCTTAAACAAATTGATTTGGATTTCTGTGAGCATTGTGTTTACGAAAAACAGAAGAGAGTCAGATTTCTCAGAGTCAGAAAAGAAAAAAAGAGTGAAAGGTTAGATCTTGTGCATATATATGTATGGGGACCAACTCAGGTATCATGTCTTGGAAGCTCTCATTATTATGTTACTTTTATTGATGATGCAACTAGAAAAACTTGGGTTTATTGCATTCGACAAAAATCTTATTTTTTTGATACTTTTAAAAAATGGAAATATTTGGTTGAGAAGAAGACATGAAAAAGGTTGAAGTGTCTCAGATCAGACAATGACGGTGAATATTGCAGCAAGGACTTTGATGATTATTTTTCATACCATGGGATTTGTATGGAGAAGAGAGTTCAAGGAACACTAAAAGAAAATGGTGTGTCAAAAAGGATGAACCAGACAATCATGGAGTGTGCAAAGAGTATGAGATTGCATGTTGGTTTTCCCTTACATTTATGGGCAGATGCTATAGATATTGTTGTTTACTTAATAAATAAAGGACCTTCAATCTCTTTGGATGGTGGAATTCTAGAGGAGGTATGGACAAGTAAAAAGGTAAACTATTATTTTTTGAAGACTTTCGGTTGTGAATAATTTGTCCATATTGATAAAGAAAATAGAACAAAGATTGAGGCAAAATCCAAGAAGTGTACCTTTATTGGATATAGTGTTAATGATTTTTTTTATAGCTTATGGGATTATGAAAATAAACAAATAATTAGGATTAAATATGTCATATTCAATGAGAAGGTCTTGTACAAAGATCAGTTGCAGGGAAAGAAACAGGAAAAAGAAAAACCATAATACACATTGCTTGATGAGATCACTGAGAAAGAAATTCCAAAGGTACCAGAAAATCAAAATGTACAACAACAGGATCAGCATGTACCTCAAACTCCTGCAAGTGTTGTTATATGATCTACCAGGTTATGTAGACCCCTTGAACGATATTCTCCTTCATTGTATTATTTATTGTTGATTGATTCTAGTGAACCATAATGTTATGAAGAGGCAATGCAGGTAGACACTAAAAAGAAATGGGAGAAAGGAATGAAAGAGGAAATGGATACCTTGTTAAATAATGAGAATTGGGACTTGGTTTAGTTTCCTGCGGGAAAAAGAGCATTACAGAATAAATGGGTTTACAGGTTGAAGGAAGAATATGGAGGCAAAAAGAGTTACAAAGATAGACTTGTTGTAAAGGGGTTTGAACAAAAGAAAGGTATAGATTTTGATGAAATATTTTCTCTTGTTGTTAAAATGACCTGAATTAGGACTATTTTAAGTCTTGTGGTAGTAGAATATTTTCATATTGAACAATTAGATGTAAAAACATCTTTTCTCCATGGGGATTTGGAGGAAGAGATTTATATGTAGCAGTCATAGGGGTATGAGGTCAAAGGAAAGGAGAATTTGGTATGCAGGTTGAAGAAGAGATTGTATGGACTAAAGCAAGCTCCAAGGCAGCAATATTTGAAGTTTGGGAGGTTTATGATAGAACAAGGTTATAATAGATGTCATTATGATCACTGTGTTTATTTTAAAAAACTAGAAAATGGAGGATATATTATCTTTCTATTGTTTGTAGATGGAATTCTTGTTACATGGTCTAATATGAAGGATATAAATGTTCTCAAGAATAAATTATCTAATTCATTTGAGATGAAGGATTTGGGTGCTGGAAAGAAAATCATTGGTATGAGAATAACAAGAGACAATAAAAATCACAAATTGACATTGTCTCAGGGTGAGTACATAGAGAAGGTGTTGAAGAGGTTTATAATGAAGAATGAAAAACTAGTTAGTACACCTTTGGCCAGCCATTTCAAATTAACTAAGGAAATGTGTCCCAATTTAAAGGAGGAGATATAATACATTTCCAGGGTCCCTTATTCATCACCAGTTGGTAGCTTGATGTATGTGATGGTTTGCACAAGACTAGATATTGCACATGCAGTGGGAGTTGTGAGAAGGTATATGAACAATCTAGGTAAAGAACATTGGGAGGCAGTAAAGTGGATTCTCAGGTATTTGAGAGGTGTGGATTCTCAGGTATTTGAGAGGAAATAAGCTTCATATTTTGATTACACTTTTGGGCTCAAGACAATTTACAATTACATCAATCTTGGAAGGATCAATTTTCAATTTTCCTACTCCTACAATATGACCTAAGTACACAAGTGCACTCTTACCAAATTAACATTTGGACAATTTTACATACAAATTTTCACTTTGCAAAGTATCCAATACTTTGTTTACATGCCTTACATTTCCATGCCAAGTCCCACTAAATACAATAATGTTTTCTAAATATACAATCACAAAATCATCTAGAAATGGCCTGAATACATCATTCATGACACACATGAAAGTTGTCGAAGAATTACAAAGCCCAAATGACATAACTAACCACTCAAGCAATCCTTGTTTGGTTTTAAAGGAATTCTTCCATGCATCTTGTTATGCAACCCTAATTTGATGGTATCCACTACACAAATCCAACTTAGTGAAACAAAAATCATTCTTTAACTGATCAAGTAAATCATCTATACGAGGAAGAGAGTATCGATTTTTCACAATGATTTTATATAAGGCCCAATAATCGACACACATTCACCATGTTCCATCCTTCTTTGGCACCATCATGATCGGAGAACCACAAGGAGATGAGTTCGGTCTGATGACCTCTTGATCCAATAAGCCTTCTACCTTCTTCTTGATCTCTTTCATCTCTACAACCGATATACTGTACATGTCCACATTAGGAAGATGAGAATCCTGTTGAATATGTATTCGTGTTGGATTTCCATCTTAGGATGTAATCTATTTGGTTCCTGGAAAATATCATCATACTTAGAAACAATATCAATTAGTTCTTTCTTATGAGAAGGATCAAATCCTTGGAAAGTGTCATATGTTTCAACATCCTTCTCCCTTACAACCATGAGTACATATATTTTATTAGTGTTTATGAGTCTCTTCATTTGTCCTGCACTAACAAGTGTTGTGTTTAACCTCATGTTGTGGGCTCTAACAATATATTCCACTCCCCCCTTAGTAAGGTGACATTTTTTCTCATGGCTAAAGAATACTTCTTTTCTATCATAAAGATAAGGACTCCCCAACACTATGCCACATACATAAAGTGATACAACATCCAAATACACTTCATCAATCAACTTTGAAGCAATAGAAAATATGAACCTACATTGCTTGGTGACATTAAGTTTTGTTTTATCACATACCCAACCAAGAGGATATGGCTTTGGATGTGGTTTAGTCTCAAGACCCATCTTTTTGACAAGTGCTTCAGATATCAATTTTAATTGGGAAGACGTATCAAACCATGTATCTATCTTAGTGTGTTTAGATACAACTCTTATATGAAATAATTCATTCTTGTTTCTTTTATCATCATGAGACTCATTATTGGAATTTGAACTAGCATGAAGGGAATATTTAGCTTGTACTCCAACTGTTGTGATATTTCCCTTGTCTCCTGAATCAGAACCAAGATCTTATTGTGCTATTGCAATGGTATTTGTCTTCCCCTCTCCACTGAATTATTTCAGTCTCTTCTATAGATGTAGTTTCCAATAGTGTTCATCATCGTGACCACTTTTCTTGCAATGAGTGCAAGATGGTTTTCCTTCTTCTCTCTTTACAGTGGCAGTATTTTTGTCCTTCCTTTTAAACTTCTTAAACTGCTAATGTGGGAGATTTGAAGGTTTCTTTGTGGGATCTTCTTGAACATGCTTTCCCATGTTCTCAAGGTGAGTGGCTTGCACACAAACTTCATCAAGACTGGTGGGGTTAAATAATAGCAAAGTATGATGAATGTAACTATGAAGTGTGGCAATATACTTCATTAAAGTTTCATAAGAATCCAAAGGAATGTTTATTGCAAGAGATTTCTTCCTAAATTCTTCCATGAAACTTTGTATAGTTTGACCTTTACTTTGTCTTAAAGTTTTCCATTCCATCATTTCTTTATGTAAATAATCCAATGGATAAAATTTCTTCCTTATAGCTGATTTAAATTATGAACATGATGAAATAAGATTGCCCCACTTACTTATGTTCTGAAGTTTTCTCTCCCACCATACGAGAGCGGTGCCTTCCAAACAAAGATAATCCAATTGCACTTTAACTTCCTCTTCATCAATCTGTTGAACACAGAAATATACTTCAACCTGTCGAATCCAATTATATATCTTTCCAGGATTAGCATCTCCATTAAACATAGGTAAAGAAAATTTTACATCAAGATTTAATAATGGTTTCTTAAAAGAAGCTTTATGGCTATAATGATGAGAATGATGAGAGTGCTTAGAGGAAGAAGATCTAGAACTTGATGGAAAAGATGGAGGCTCAAGAGAGTCTCCTCCAGCCCTTGGTTTACTGAAACATTATCATCATCTTGTGCTTCCTTTTTATTCTCTTTCTTCTTCATCCTATTCTTGTAGTATCCATACATTCACTCGACCATTGCTGACATGCGATAAAAGACCATATGGAAGTTTTTCTCCTATTCATAACGCTTGTTCTCTTCTGCCATTTGGGATGCATGACCAACTTATGGATTGAAAGTCTTAAGAGTTCCTTCACCCTGCTTATGCTTGGCCCTAGTAAACATTCACACTCAATAATTCAAGTCAAATATGAGTTCTCTGATACCAACATGATCCAAGACCTTTTCATCGAAGTAACTTATAAAGAATTGTATTAAATGAGCATAAATTAAAGTGCACCATAAACAAGGAAAAAAACATTAATGAAGAGACATAAGCATCAAATATGAACACAAAAAATTGATAATGGAGTTTGTCCCCGGTGGAATACGTCTTTGGGTCCTTCTCTCAAATGGGTAGGCCTTTTTATTAACTCAGCAAAATAATTTGTAAAAATACATAAGTATAAGTCATTCTGTAATCAAGCGGCATAAGTTTTGCTTAGATCAGAAAAAAGACAACACCATTGAATTTGTGGTGTCTAATTACCTAAAAATGACTGTATCCACACCTCAATTTGACTCTGGCACTCCCAGACCCTTGAGAAATATCATCTCGATTTTTTTGCCTACACTCTGCAATTAATTCACTGCACTTTGCCTCCCAAAACATGCCTAGATGTACCATCAATCACCCTCCTCTGCATTGGCTAAATTCCATCTCTTAAATAAAAAAAGGGGCAGATTTTACCAATGAAGGTCATTGACCTAATGGTTGGCGGATGTCTTATTAAAGTTTATGGTTGGGGAGGTCTCAGGGTCAAGCTCATGGGCCTCCTCTTTTGGTGTGTTGTTACAAGCATATGCTATATTAAATCCCCTATAGATTTGGTGGAGTAGTCTTAGTATGGCGGAATAATGAAACTAGCATTGTGGATCCATTGCATAGAGTGGATCCATTGCTAAATTTAGTGGAAAAGGGATTGGTCATTGGCCAACCCTTTTTTTTTCGAACTTTTAGTTTCTAAATCTCATTGGGCATTTTCCCACTGCCACGTGGAAGCCTATGACTAGGCCATGTGGCGATCATTTATTGCCCCACGTAATCCACTTGCACAGTCATGCTACCACATCATCCTGCCACATCCCGTACGGTATGTCACGTGGATTTATGAACTACCATGTGGCACTTCCTCATTGGTCCACATGTTAACCCAAAAAATGTCAAAAATGAGTGACACGTGGAAGCCTCTGGTGTTGCCACATCACCATGAATGTCATGTTGTAGTCAACAAGACACGCGTCACCATTTACAGTGCCACGTATAATGTATGGACATTGACATCATTCGTATTGATGTTGATGTCAGTAGTATGGATGTTGACTTGTCCTTGCTGACTAGGCTAGGTTGACCAAAATTTTGACCGTGAATATCATTTTATCCCTAACTCCATTTGACGAACCATTTATGCCGTTGGAAATCTTGCGACACGCTCTTCATGATGATTCCAATTTCACTGAGTTATGAGGACTTTGAATTTTTTCTCTTTCTGTGTCTGTTGAGGCCATTCTCAACTTCCTAAGTTGCTTCTGCAAATTATGAGTTGTCCTTAGTCTTCTCTGAAACCTTTTTGGATCACACAATTTTAGAGATATTGTGGTTTCTTTCCGAGGAAAATTTCAGGCGGCGAAAATTGTTAGTGACGCCCAGAATGTTCATTCATTGCATAAATATATGAGAAAGTTCAGATCTATGGGGAGATTGAGGAAATTCAGAGGAGGATTTTTATCCTTTCTTTTGTATATTCTTTATTTTTTATACTTTTTCTTTTCAAAAGGAGTAACAGATGGTTGGAATTTTTGGGAGAATGGACCAGTATTTTCGAAGAAGAATATGAAATTCTAGATTTCTTAATGGCTTTTGTCCTGTAAGTAAAAGAGTTTTGTTTTCATTGTAATATCTTTTGATTATGGTTCATATTCTTTGAGTAATTGATTATGGATTGATAAATTAGCTTTAGTCTTTTTTATCAATACATGGTTAATTGCTATCATTTATGTATTAAGTTTTTTAATCTTTAAGAGTCTATTATCCCAATTATCTTGGTTCTGGTGATTGTATTATTTTGATACAAATATTGTATTATATTGAGTTTATTGATGTAATTTTTATTTGTAACGATATAATTGTGCAATTGATATTTTTCTTATCATTGATTAGTCTATTATATCTTCACTAAGAATCATGATTCGAAAGTTGTTCTTTCTGCATTTTAACTAAGATTTAAATTTTTAGTCAAAGTGATTTTCATCTTGACACTGTCACAATCTTAGAATTACACAACCTTCTACTATAGATTTCTCTTGACACATAGGTTTTTGGAGCAACTTTATACAGGAAGGAACAACCAAAAGTTTTCTTTAAATACTGGCCATTTATAGGTTAATGATTTTCTATTTGTTTTGATTTATCTTATTTTGTGAATGTAAATTAACATTTAAGATTAAATACTTCGTTTTTTTAAGTTAAACCATTATTATTTACATTTTTTTTTCAAGGTTAAAATTAGATTAGTAGTAT
>JZKD02S1643358.1:739908-750281 GCA_000966675.3 Picea glauca
ATTATTATCGTATGAGGTGTTGATTCTCACTCAGATGAATGGCACGTAGAAGTGATGATTCACCTGTTGGCTGGTCGATGCATTTGTTTAAATGATTATGGTTTTAAACAGCTCTTTGCCAATTGTTTGAGGAGATTGAAGGTCGAGGCACAGAGTTGGAACAAGTAGTCACTGCAGTCAAACAATGTTTAGAGGGACCTTTCAATGAAGTATTCATCCAAGAGTTCACCGAGTAGGAGACCCTAGTGCAACAATAGGTCGAAGCATCTCGAGCCAAGATCGAGGCTTTTGAAGCACAACTAACTAGACCAGAGTGACTTGGGATGAGTCAGAGGTGAGTGTTGGGGTCCTATTGGCCCTCCACCAAGTTTGAGGATCCTTGGTCATGTTTGACCTACTTTTGTGACTTCAATAGGCTGTCGAAGGCAGAGCACAAGTCAAAGTAGAGATCATGGGATCTCAGCCCCTTTTTAGGGATTTCTTGGTTTTAGGCTTATGTAACAGGAATGGGCATGTTGGCCCATGGGTTTACCCATGTTTAGTCCCATTTTTTAATGTATAAATAGATAGTTAGGTGATTTAAGAAGAGGCCAGTGTGCTAAGTGCTAGAGTTTGATATAGGTGATCAAAGGAGGGACAAGTATGTGATGCTAAGTGATAATTTCTAGGTGCAAGTGGTAATTGTAATTTATTTGTGCATATTGTGTGAGACTTGCAGAGCTAAGTGAAAGTGATTGTAAGAGACTGTGGAAGGCTTTGTGTTGTAATACAGGGAAGGAGGATCTAGCGAGGTACGCAGATCTCCTTTCCTCTGCGGAGTAAGATATCATAGCTTTGTGCATGTAGAAGATTGACAGAAAGAAATAAATATGAAGAGTTGGTGGACATATCCCCGGGGTGGGGATGAACCACGTATATCCTGCGTTGTGGTTTCTATGTTCTTTATGGTTGTTCTCTTGTTTATGTGATTGAATTCTGAATGCACTGATGTATTCCTAGAAGGTTCTAATATGGTAGATTAGTGTTGAATAATGTGAATAAATGCTAGATATGATCTATTTTGGTATGTGTTACACATGAAATTTGCACACCTATGCACCTCGGCTTAAGTGTCATAAAGTGTCATATAAGTGTCGCATACACCTTGACACCATGGAATAACCTATGTCACAATACCTAGTCAATGTGGAGGAGGGATATATTACATGAAGGAAAAAAATACTAAATGCACATGAATTATTATTAATATTCATGGAAAAGAAAGTAATTAAGTGTGAGGATCCACCTCACATTTGGTTTCCTATTTTTTAGGGAAGGTGGAGGATCTCATGGATGGTTGAAATATTTCCTCCTTAAAATCCTTGAGAGATATTTCCTCCCCCAAAATGCTTTAGATATATTTTCTCCCTAAATATCTTAGAGATCCCTTTCTTAGTGGATCTAATGAGAGATTCTCTCCATGGTGGTTAAGTCTCCAAATCTTATATAATGAGGGATTTCCATGGAGGAGGGGGAATGGAAATTGAGAATTATACCAAATTTATGATCTCATGAGTGGTATGTCATTTGGAGCATCAACATCCTGTATGTGGACTATTTAAGAAAGGGTTTGCACAAGGGGAACTTGATGAAGCTGTTGCACTCACATCTATGGTTGTAAGTTTTCTCCATTGTTGTTCTCATTAATATAATATGCTTGGTCTATTTCTTTCAATTCTGTGTTTTATCTCACATGAACTTGTCTCTAATAGATAGATTTGTTTTGAGCTAATCTCAGTAGAGTAGGAGTTGGTTGTATTTTTGTTTGTCTACAGGGATCGAGGAGTTTAATATTGGAGCTTAACTTAGACTGTGCAGGGACAAACATCGGTGAAAAGGTACTTCTTTTCTCCTTCCTCCTCACACATTAATTTATCTAGATCTAAAAGGAAGTCATTTTCCATGTTAAGCACCTTCTATATTAAGATTTAAGAGTCTATCTCTCAAGAGGAGATCTACCTGTCCGTAGGGAGATTTTCCTTCAACAGAGATTGGCGACCATACTGGGGAACGAATCAAAACTTTTAGTTTTGGTTTTCCTCATAGACCTTGTCTTACCCTTTGTTCTTTTTAGAACTTGTTCACCCCATATGTTTGATTTCATATGTTGATTGACTCCTTACCCCATCACATTCATCTCAATTGCCAAAGTTTGACTGAAATTTTGTATTTTTTGGACAATTTTGTGAGTTGTGGAAGCCTGGCGCTCCTCTACCTTGTTATCAGAGCGCTGGCACTCCCCCTTGGTCTTAGACAGAGTGTTATAATTCTCTAGTGCCCCTTACACCAGAGCATCGGCCTCTCTTTGCAAAAAATCCTTTCCAGAAATGTCTTTTTTGAAGACTAGTCTCTGTTTTTTCACTTGTTGAGCTTATTTATGATTGAATGCTTCTTCCTATTGACCTTTGAAATCTTTCCTTTTGAAGAATAAGCACTTTGTTGTTCATATTTTGTGTCCTTCTTCCTTATTTTGAGTTTTTCTGTTGTTGAGAACTTGGAATCAATCCACTACTTTCTTCTCTCTTATCCGACTGAGTAGGAACTCTGGTGAAGGGCATCAGAAATATGTGAATCATCTTATTTGATTCTTTGAGGTCATATTTCTTAAGCATATTTCTTTTGTTTGAGATTTCTTGATTCTCTTTGTTATCTTTTGTTTTCTTTTTTCTTCTTATTTCAATCATAGAAAAAGGGTGTGGTGTTTGTGTGAAATATGCTTATGCTTGTCTGAATCTCCTTAATCTGAAAGGATAGTTGGCAAGAAAAGTTTTTTCATTGAATTAATCATCATTCACATACAAACGACAAAGATACATATTAGTGATTGGTTTTCATATTAGAAGGCATTTATGAAATGTTTCAACATTACATTGAATTCGATTGAGAACAAATTGATTGAGGACATTCCATATTAGTGTTTGATAGTGAAAACGATTCTTTCTCTTTCCCTTAAATAGGCGTTCATTGAAAAGAAATGATTTATTATCATCTTTTATGCATCTTTTTTGGAATTGAGTCATCATTCCATTAGTTTCACTTTCATACACCCTTTGAGTAAAGAACAACTGTAAAACAAATGCTAATTAAAAACTATCTAGAACATTTTTTGTTTTTAGGATCTTCCACCAACAGTAGTCTAGGGTTAGCACTTTGGATTAGGCTGTGAGTACAACTCTCCAAAGTTTTCAAAACAAACATTAGTATCCTGAGCTAGGGAGAGTCAAATCCAATTGTCACATTGGTTTTCTGGGATCCCCCTCTCACACAGGGGTTACGCACGAGGTCACATTCAGGTGAATTATGGAGAGTATCCCTCCGTGGTTCAAATGTTTATAGTGGTCAGATCGTATATTGGGGGTCACTTGAAGGTATACCCACGATTATGTGTGGGATCCTCTCGGGTTTATTTCGGACTTGTTATCCTGCCCATACGTTTCGGATTGGACTGTCGACTGTACCCACCCAGGGACTCACTGCGAATTGGTATCTTTAGTTGCCATAATCTTTAGGTACTTACACAAGGTGACGGTGAAGGGAAGTCTCATTGTACCTAGAATAGACATTGGTCAAACTCACTCAGGCTCCTTGGAGGGTAAATCCAAAATTACTGTGTGGAAGCTTGCACCAAGGTGAAAGTCCATTAAGAAGGTCACCATTGTAACTATTCCACCATATCCTATCCCCTTCTCGACTTGATCATGTGACGTTGGATTTCATCACCAAATAGTACGATCATCGAGAGAAGTTTTGTTTGCTTGGTTGATTCCTAGATTTTATTAGCATATGTTGTTTCTTTTTGTTAGTTGGCCCTAGATTTTCAGTGTGTTCTGTTATTCTCCACAATTAATCCTATATATGATAAAGGTTTTTGTCGATAATGTAGGATGCAAGGGCTTCCTCCAGAAGGCTATCAACCCTTACCTCCTAACCCTCCAGAAGATAACTACCATAGAGAGGTAGAAAATCAATCTGACACTGGAAGTGTTATTGCTCCTCCATTAGATAACTCAGAAGGCACTTTGCTTATGGTTGAAAATCCCACTACATTTGTGTCGGTAACCCCTCTTGAACCACTTTTAGTTCATTTAGACTCACTTGGGAACATCATAGATGAAGAGGTCCCACGATTACCGAAGAGGATTTTGACTGAGACATATATGGGATCCACAGAACCAATCTTTGGTGATGAGTATAGGACTCCTATTTGTCCTAGCACTGAAGTAGATACCAATCCCACACCTGCTTGTTCTGTATGGAGAACTTCGTCGAGATGCGATCTCTATGAACATTTCGAATCTTTTCGACATCCATTTCATCCTCATGACCCTCCTAGTGAAACAGGACCATCTGGTCAAACCATGAATCACCCAGTCGATTAGGTTATTAACCCTACTATTACACCAACACAAGTCCATCCTAATGCTGGACTCATCACCTCTACTCATGTCCAAGGCACTTCAATCTCTACCCTCGTTTCTACAAGCTTTTACTCTACAACTCCACATGTTCCACACGATCCTATTGGGACATCTCTTCAGTCGAGAATGTAGACCCCTGCTAGCCCAACACAACTGGATGGAGAGAAACCACCATCTAACGAACCTTTCCCTCCTGGAGGACTACCTTTCCATGGCAGGCCTACCCCTCCCAGGGGACAGCCCCCTTTTCATGCCCCTCTTGGAGGGAAACCTCCATTTTCTAGTCATTCCCCAGTCGTTAATCCTCTGCTGGTAGGGGGGAAACCTCCATTTTCCATTCATTCCCCAGTCGTTAATCCACCGCTGGTAGGGGGGAAAACTTCGTTTACTGGAAACCCTTCACAATCCTATGGAGTATCTTCAGGAGGCACTTTCATTCAACCCCATGTTGGGGGGCACTCATCTCATAATCCATTAGGAGGAGTATCAAATCCTACTCCTTCCGGAACATCTTATGGACAACCTTATCCAGGTGGCATCCAAACACCACCTAGAGTTCTCCGGGACCACAGTCTTATCCTCCTTATGGGTCTAATGTGTATCCACCTCCGGGATCTACTCCTTACCATTCTCAAGGGAAAAATGTTTATCCTCCTCATGGGCAAGCAAATCACCCGGTCTATAATGCTCAAAACCCACCAGGTTATGCAAATGTTTCTCATCCACCATCGAATCCTGCTTACTCTGGCCAGAAACAACTGTATATAGGAGGGCCATCAACAACTGTATATAGGAGGACCTACTAGTTACAACTATCCACCTAACCCAGTTTATGGTCTTGCTGGTGTTCCTATGCCACACTAGCATCATCCACAAATTAACGAACAACTACCTTTCCTTGCGACTCTGGATCTCCCAGACTTGTCTCGGTTAACTAATGATCCTATTTTTCATTCACCGGTATGGCCAGTCATTCCAGCTAAACTTCCTTCTGATATTCTGAAATTTGATGGAAAATTTGGCGAAGATCCAAACAACCATGTGATGACTTTCGATTTGTGGTGTTCATCAAACTCCCTCATGGATGATTTTGTACATTTGCGTCTTTTCCAACGAACACTTACCGGCTCGGCAACAAAGTGGTATATTGAACTACCATGTGCTTATTTTCATGATTTCAATTCCCTTTCCATGTCTTTTCTCACACACTTTAAACTGCCTATTCACTACAAGATAGGTACTGAACTCTTGACCTCCCTTCGTCAAACTAACTCCATGCATATCTCTGACCATATTCATGAGTGGAGGCGACGATGAAGGATGATCAAGGCAGTCATTCCTAACATACTATTGATGGAATGGTTTAATAAATCACTGTTGCCCCTGATCGCTCATGATGTCGCTATGGGTGGTGCGGTCACTGAAGAACAAACCATTGCTTGGGCTCAGTACTTAGATTTGGTTTATTCACAATCTGATACATTGTATGATTTTCTTTCGAATGCTACTTGAGCTAATACTGATCCATCTAAACCGTCATCCTCATCTCATGCAGATGGTGTTATCAGTTCCATCAAAACTCAATCTACTTCCCAATCGCTCACACTCTCCTCTACCTCCCCCCAAACTCAGATCTCTGAGGTGAATGCAATTCAATATGCCCCTTCACAACAATCTGGAGGTAAGAAGAAGACAAAGAATAAATCAAAAAATAGCAATGAACAACCAAAAAATCAAACACCTGCTACTGAAAAGAAACCACAATGGAAACTGAAATTCCCATGTATCATTTGTGGTGATGATCACTACACTCGAGATTGTCCACTTCGCAATGAAGTGGCCAAAATTTTCCAAGGAAAGTCACAATCCGCTGGGCTTACTCAGCCTTTTCCATAGCAGCAATCCATGGTTGCTGAAACCCCCTCTCCTGGGGGTAGTTCTAGCCATCCTAATGATGAGGCCTCATCGAGTGCACATATTTATATGTTTAATGGGATTAATTTGACTACTCATTGTAAGACATACGACACACCAGGTAACCCTAACAAAGGAAAAGACATTAACGGTACCGGTACTTTACCAGATCCATCATCATCCTTCGTTATTCTTCCATCAGTTAATCCTCCGTATAGATGACTTCAGATTGAGAAACCCACGTTCTAATCTATCTTACGCCCTCCTAAGAGCACTATCCACAAAGCTACCTTTAATCCTAGTTCACGTGCCACCCAGAACTACAACATTGTTGAAGATTTGGCTCAAGCGTCATGTGCTATGTCTGCGTTAGAAGTTCTACAACACTACCCCAGTCAATGTAGAACGCTCTTGGCCTCTCTTGGCACTATTGATCCTGAGTCATCCAACCATATCATGTTTAACCTAGAAAATTATGCGTCTCGACTCTCCCACCAACTTTCTTTCCAAGTTGATGTTGTTGTTCACAATCAACAAATCCACCAAACTATTCTGGATGAGGGAGCCTCAAATTGTGTCATGTCTTTAGTGTGTTGGAAAGGTTTAAAATCACCCGCACTTAACAAATCCCCAATGATGTTACGCACCTTCGATTGGAAAGGTTTTCATCCCCATGGGATTTTACAATCCCTGCCCATCCAATTGGGTGGCAAAACTGTTACTATTGATGTCGAGGTGGTCGATGCTCCCCTCGATTACAACTTGTTACTTCGAAGAAGTTGGTTTTGTGCTATGACTGTCATTGCCTCATCAGTTTTTCGATGTGTCCAATTTCCTCATCAGGGAAAAATTGTCACTGTTGATCAGATGGATTTCTGGACAACCGATGCTCGCTCTCTTGCTACCAACAATATTCCTTTCTTGGGAGACCACAAGATCACATATGAAAGCGTTGTTGTTGGCTTACTGAAATATTCTAGCCTCATGGGTACCTTCCCTACACCACTTCCACCGACTACACATCATATTTCTACCGTCGATATGATTTTGACCACGACTTATCAATATTTGGAATCATCTAACCCTTGGATTACACCTCGTCCATTGGAATTCGATGCACTAGGTGACACCATGCCACTTAGTCCAGCTGAACCATCATACATTTCTATCAAATCCTCTTCTCCCTTGTTGGATGACCAACATCTATTGGCACCTGACAGTTCCTTGATGCAATCACAGTTGAGTTCCTTGTCGTCTGCGATCGACTACATTTCCCCAATTTTTCCTTTTGATGAATCTATTCCAGAAATACTTCGCATTGACAAGTTAACTCGGGATAATAACCGTCATCGATCCTCTTTTCTTCCCCCTCATGAAGAAATTCGAGAAGATATACACTCTATCTCCCCTCCTGATGTTGATTTTCCATTATCTCCCATGCCTTCGACTTCCGATGATTTGGATCCAGTAGTTGACATGGTAATTTCTTTGGTCAGTTTATTGGAGCCTGATGTCCTTACTCCTATCGTGACCCTCGACATGTATTCCTTCCCGAATGATTATCTTCCATCCAGCGAAGATCTCGTGGAATCCATGACCGAGTTTTGTCCCTTGACATGGTATCCTTCCAGAGCGTTATTCTCTTGGAAGACATGATCAAGAAGCAGTTATGAGCATAGTTTTTCCTCTCTGTAGCAAGCTCATTAAAAAATGAAACAAAGGTCTTGAGCATAGTTTTCCTCTCTTTCGCAAGCTCGCTAAAAAATGAAACAACAATCTAGGGATCGAACCCAGAACCCTGAGCATAGTTCTTTTCCTATTTCAAGCTCGTTAAAAAATGAAACAGTCACCTCTCTTGAACCTTCTTTTCATCCACCCTTCTCCTTTTTCTCATCTACTAGAGAAATTGGTGATGACCTCATAGTCCCTGAATGAATTGAAGCTTGGAGGGCATGTCTCCAGCCTTTGATGATCTTTCTGGAGTTAAGCCACTAGCTGTCAAGATGGGGGCATACCGAGCTTAGTCTTTTTTCTTTCTTGTGCTCATAAATACATGAGACTGCATCCGAGTAAACGTTTATCTCCTTTTCAGACCTGTATGGATACACAAAAAAGGAACCCCCTAGAGTCGTCTTTAAGCTCTTTTCAGACTCTCTAAACATGAAAAGATTGTCGAGTGATCTTGCTTCCTTTCCCACTTGTTAAAAGGTTTGAAAGGGTGTCTTTCGAGTGATAATTTATCTTTTTTTTGGCCTCGCGAGACAAACATTATGAAAAAGGACAACATTGGAGTCATCTTTAAGTTCTTTTCAAACTCTCTAAACATGAAAATATTGCCGAGAGACCTTGTTCTCTTCACGCTTGATAAAGTATTTGAAGAAAACATTTGTTGAGCGATAGTTTATCTCTTTTTCGGTCTCATCAGACTACTTTATGAAAAAGGAACTGAGAGAGTTCTCTTTTAAGTGTTTTTCCAGACTCTATAGTCATGAAAAACCTTCGATTTTTCTATCTTTGGACTCATTAAACAAATATCGACAGGCCCATATGGGATTGAACCCTTACTTCTTCCAGTTCGTTAAACAAAGGAAGAGGAACTTACCGAAGGTAAGTTATATCGAGCATGTGTTACCCTCCTCCAGCTCGTTAAATTAAAAAGAGGTACTCATCTATCTGGATGGGGGAAAAATTGAAAGAAGCAAGCCAAGCAGTTTTTGAGAACATTACCAAGTAACTCTTAGAGTCACCCTTGAACACGGCACTTTGTCTTTGCACACATATTAATCCAATGAACCTCTGCACTGAACCAATCCTCTGAGTTTTTCGTACTCCTTTGGGTCACCCGACGAAAGTCACAGTATCCACTGCATCTTCGTATTTTGGTCCATGCCATGTTTTTTATGTTGTGCCTCAGTGTTCAAGGGAAGTATCTACCTTGAGAGTCATCCATCACAAATATATTGTCTCAATACCCGTGTCAGTCCATGTTCATTTGATCTACCAATTACATCTTTGTGTCTGTTTCATGTCATTGATGGGGGATACATCAAGGCCTTCCTTCGACGAGTCTATTCCTGTCGACTTCAACACATTATCCAGCAATTAGACTTAGAAACCAATTAGTACTTTGGGACCTGCATGCCTCAATGGTAGCCCTCCTCACATTCGAAAGTGGGTTTACATCATTGACCTCTAATCATATGATTCCATAGATGTTCGACTTCATCTCATCCATTCACATTTGTTGGAATGTACTAGAGTACCTTGGGAATCATTGACATCAATGGTGATTTCCCTCGCGCTTGTTAACGGTTTACATCATTGACCGGTAATCAAGTGGTTTCTGCCATGTTTTACATCAGGACATCTATTCACATGGTTAGATTCGTACTACATCAGGATCCGTAAGAAGACCCTGGGTTGAGTCATCATTTTTATATGTACTTTGCCCAGGTGGCAAAGGCATTTATTTTGAACAATGACACATATACTGTTACATAGATCCACTTTGTATTGGTCGTGGTTATGTCTTGTCATCTCGTAGATACACTATGTATTCTTCATGGATACGATCAATTCAGGTCATAGGAGTATAGATATACATTGTATCCTCGGTGGCTATACCTTTTATCAATATAATTATGGATCCGCAGTGTATTTTATGGAAACCATATCTTTCAAGTCTTTATCACCCAAGCATAGGTATGCCTACCTTGGGTTTGAAACCTATCATAATATTTGTCGGATGTTTTTGTGCAGCTTCTATCAAGTTCTCTACATCTACACCCTTGCTTTAAAGATTTGTAAAGTGTTTCGGCCATCATTCTCTCTTCTGACCTCATACTTTAGGGGGCATTCTGTTACACATGAAATTTTCACACCTAGGCACCTCGCCCTAAGTGTCGTAAAGTGTCGTATAAGTGTCACATACACCTTGACACCATGGAATAACCTATGTCACAATCCCTAGTCAATGTGGAGGAGGGATATATTACATGAAGG
>JZKD02S1643359.1:39727-52777 GCA_000966675.3 Picea glauca
TGTTGTAACTCTAGGCCTGAGTACCATTAGACTCTAGGAAATGGCCCATCCAGATAATTTCATCAGAGGTGAGATCAACTTAGATGGTTGGGTTACTCCAATATAATGGGTCCAAATAGGTCTAGATCGTCACTTAGAAGGTGAAAAACAAACATGAATATCTGATTGAGGGCACATAGGTACCTAGGGACTTCAATAAAGTAAGTGGATATATTTCTCTGAGAGTTAATAAGAGTCATTATATATTTAATTGTGATAGGAGAAGTCCTCACTTAAACGATTGATGAATCAGATAGTTTTCCATGAAGAAAAATAAAGGAAAACCAACGCCCCACCAACCTAAGATTGGATTATGGGGTCGGTGTGTTACACATAGAAAGGCTTCTTTATAATTCATTCCATCTCAGTTGGAAACCATCAACTTTTACAATCACATTCATACTATGACATTTTGCATCGTGTACTTTGTGGACTACGTTAACATCCAAGAAAGATAAATGGTGGGGAAAATATACTTTGGTGTGATCTCCCCCACGCCTATGGTTTTGCATGTCCCCATGCAAATAAAACATGAAACCATATATATATTTGGTTATTTGATGGTATAGTCCTCAAATTTGACAAAATTGTATCAATTCTTCATTAGTAGTGTCAATATAAATATTGACACTAGGTGCCTTTCTTTCCTTTGTTGCCTTGAGCTTTGTTGGCACAGGGGCAGACCCGGGCTTAAATGCTACAAGAGTGCATCAACAAAACCCTAACTACTGGCCCTTTCAGCAACACCTGCAAAGTAGATGAAGTCTCACCTGAGGTAGAGGCAGGGGTGGTTGCAGGACTCAAGTGTCTGCAACCTTAGCTGAGACACAGATATGTGATTATACAACTTAGTAAAGCACTTAGCACCATTATTTCTTTAACATGCAATCATTATCTACTTCACTGACAAAACAGAGACTCACAATACTCACAGCAATCTACCATATATGAGCACTTAGCATAAGTAAAATAGGTCAGACATAACTGATCAAGCACTGAGCATATTCATGTATATTAGATCTAACATTCCATACATCATTAGCACTGAGCATAAGAAAATCTATATAATCATTCCAAATCACTAAGCAAGAAGACATAAACACACTCAGACAAGCACTAAGCATGATAACACAGTTTTTATGTGGTTCACCCCCACCCTGGGGCTACGTCCACCAACTCTTATTCTTTATTATCTTCAATCAGTAATCTACATGCACAGAGCTACACAAACCCCACTCCACATAGGACAGGATATTTTCACGCACCTCACCATATCCTCCTTCCCTGAGTTAGGTTACAGCACAAAAGCTTCTACTCAATCTCTTACAGTCACTTGCACTTAGCCTTGCAAGTCACACGCAGCATGCACATAGAATATACAACTATTACTTGCACTTGGAACTTATATAATTGGCCCCTTCCTACATTTCCTAGGTATCTATTTATACATTACAAAATAGGCTTAAACATGGGTAAACCCATGGGCCGACATCCCTTTCCCATTACATATTTCCAAAAACCCAAAAAGAGGCCCAAAAGGGGCCCAAGATCCCGTTATCTCTGCTTCGTCTTGCGCTCCTCCTTCGAAAGGCTATCGAAGTCCCAAAATAGGTCAACATGACCAAGAAACACCCAAAACTTGGTCAAGGGCCAACAGGCCCCCAACACTCACCTGTGACTCATCCCGATTCACTCTGGTCTGACCAATTCTGCCTCGAATGCCTCGAGCTTGGCCCGAGCTTCTTTGACTTGTTGCTTTGTTGTGGCCTCTTTCTCAATGAACTCTTGTATTATTGCATCATTCACCGGTCCTTCCAGGCATTGTTTTGTTGTGAGGACGACCTGGTCTAGCTCCGCTCCTTGGATCTCGACCTCTGTAAACAGCATACATGCCTTTTCTTGTATAGGTTGAATTTGTTGAGTTACTTCCATCACTTTACTTTCAAGCATATGGATCTGTTGTTGTGTTGTGCGTTGTTCATGAGACCTCTTCATTCTATCTACTGCTAACAGGGCCTTCAGTTATGCCTATAGTGTATCTGCATGTTGTTTTGCTTCCTGGAGCTGCGAATCCAGCGCTTGTAATTTTGGATTCTCTGTAAGTTTTTCGTATGTTTGGGCGCTTCAGTTACTCAGTTGCTTGCACTCCAAGGCAAGAGAATTTAATCTTACAACTGCACTATGAGTAGTTTCTTCTCGCTAGTCTCTTATCTCCTAAGGGGTTTTGGGTATAGCGTGGAGTTCTAGATCTGCGATGCGTTGCTGGAGCTTCTGGATTACCTCTTCGAGTTGTGCCACCTGCTATGGAACTCGTTATTTAGTCTGTACTTTGACGATTGTCACAGAGCAAAGTGATTTGTTAACTCTTTCCTTAACTTCAAGTTGCTCAAAGAGCAACTGTCCCTTGCTTTTTTGTAGCTCTGCTTTCTCTTCATCAAACTTATCTTGCATAGCAAGCTTCTCTCATTCTGCATTACTGCATTGTTCTAGCAGAGCTTCATGTGCTTGTGCCAGAGCCTGGGTGGCTTGTGATGTTTCCTCATGTTCTCGTCGAAGGTGAGCTTCGACCATATCAGCAATATGATGGAGTTGAGCTGGCTCATCTCCTGGTTCTAATGTTCCTACTGGTAGAGGCACAGTGGAAACTACGTGGCTAGACTGTAGTGCCTGGTCACTTTTTAAAATTTGACTTTGATCCGACTGAACATCTCCTCTTGCTTGGCTTCCTGCTTCTCTACTATCTCTAGTGAAGCATCATTCAGTGCAGCGATGATGAATTCGAAGTCATATGAGTTTAGGGTGGTCTAAAACTTGGTTCTAGTTGCTTTCATTTTCTAACTTAAAGAAGGTTTCGAAGAGGAAACCTTCCTTTTCTTTGAGGGATCATCTTCATCTCTTGGCAGTGTGAACTCGTCTTTCTTCTATTCGACTTCAGTGCCATCTATCTCTCTTCCATCACCTCCGTGCTCAAGTGAGATAGAAGGAGTCTATGTTGAAGTGTTGTGGACATCCTGGGCTTCTTCATTCTTCTTGGTCTTGCTATGTCCAAGTGTATCATGCACGTATTCTAGACTATCAACATCAAAGAGCTCTACGGGGTCAGTTGGGATAAGGAGGTTCGTCGACCACTCCTTAGTAATCTCTTCTAATTCCTCCTCTGTTAGTTTGTAGTAGGACTGCAACTATTGGTGATGCTCATCATCATGCGGTGTGATGTAGATGAAGTAGCGGTCCACTTTGAATTTCATCAATGGCCTAAATCTATGAAGTGTGTTCGGGGTGATGCGAGGTATATACTAGATTACAATCTTCAGTTGGTTGTAATAAGTGTGGAAGATGGCATTGGACTACCACTTCTTGTTCATGTCATTGGAATACCACAGTGTACTGAAATTTGTGGCCAGTGGTTCAAAGGGCTTGACATCCGGGAAGGTTGCACCTTCTAGCATCTCTGGTGTGATGAAAGTGATTAATATGAGTAG
Source organism: Picea glauca (assembly GCA_000966675.3). NCBI lineage: Eukaryota > Viridiplantae > Streptophyta > Pinopsida > Pinales > Pinaceae > Picea > Picea glauca. The sequence continues at coordinate 43,249 of JZKD02S1643359.1, forward strand.
CCATCTAAAATGGAACTCATACCCTTGGTCTTATGCTTCCCTGTAGTCCATTTCTAGCTAGTTCACCAAGTATTTCTCCCAATTCATATGTAGGCCCTCCACGCACTTCCCTGTGAGGTCTACTACAAATCTGGTCACTTAGTTTGGTCGATTCTTGCAAACTAGCTTGCATGCGATCAGCGGATAGGAAAGGCGCACTACGTCGCTCTGGATAGAGGCTACCTTGTAGCCTCACATGCACTTCTCCACATCACCATAATTATCCTTTATCCTCTAGGTGAGAGTGAGATCTGTGATCTTTCTGGGGTAAAAATCCTATGGGTCGGGGCCCTACATGTTTAGCCCTGTGATCTGATTGATCAAATTCGGATCCACTGTGATGCAGCGGTTCAACCATAAGTATCCTCCATGATAGAAGGATAGAAACAACTTGATGCACGCGTTCACCTCTTGATGCCTCTCGAAGTGAGGAATATTCATTACATTAAGTAAGGTTGACTGCATGAGGTTTTGGTTCCATGATTTAGCGATAATCTTGGAGTTCTTTCCTTTGGTTCACATCAGATATTTATGAGGGACGAGCATACTATAAGCCTTCCTATCACCGAGGTTGAAGTCACTGAACTTCAATGCGGTGAGCTTATCCTGGTCAGAATGAACTGTGTGCACTTCCTTTGGAAGGTACGCAGTGATCAAAGCATACTCAAATTCGTGGGGTACACTGTCACGAGTGATGGCGCCACTCAGAGGTGGTAGATAAGCAGGTAGAATGCTCTGAATCAGTTTAGCATTCGCGATATTGTCTTTGTGCTTAGTGCACTTCTCATCGGTTGGTCGGGATGGACCGTCTCGAGCAGTCGACAGGGAGGCTTGCACTCCTCACGTCGATGATGCTTGTACACCTATAGAAATTCCTCTCCCTAACATGGTTCTTTTAGTCATTAAGTCGAACAGAACTTCGGTCGCAGTTGCTTCTTCGATGGTGAGCTCTTCAAACATACGCGCTCGAGATGGATATATTGGGTTCTCAAAGTAACATGGGCACTATAATAGGGTAAAATTCAAAGGTGTAGTGATCATTGGGCAATCTTAATCAAGGCTGCGGGCTCAAATTCTCAATTAGCAAAAGTGTTCTTGTTGCATGGCGCGGTGGGATAAATAGACAACTCTGTAATGGATTGCTTGCAATGGATATGAAGGCTTCATTAACTTTGTTCTTTCCGTTATAGCACGGTCCAATGGTATGATGACGAACCTTTATTTCTTTTCTATCCATTCGAAGTGGAAGTCGAATGGATATATCAGTCCCAATATCTATATTGCTTCACCATGGCGAAGTGCCATATGTCATTGTTCTGATATCCCGGCGAAGCTCAAATTCTGTAATTTTTCTTTATATGAGGTTTCCTCTAGAACCTCATGTAACCTTTCAGTGTTAGCCCTTTTCTTTCTTAACTTTATAGCCTTCTTTCCAATGAGCTTTGTCTCGGTAATGCTTTTATCATTTTGATTCTTTTCTTCTTTGGTCTTAGTTACTTCGCACTGTTGAAATTATTTCCTAGGGTTCTTGGGTAATACTTCTTTTGTGTCTGAGATAGGTAATTCAATCTCCTGAGGATCCTTTAGTGTTCTTTTATCTTTCACATCCGATTTGCTAGTATTATATATCTACAATCTTCTCTCATGTTCCTTAATCAAGTGCACGATCCTTCTGGTCATAAAGTCTTTTAACTCTTGCTTCTTTTGTTCCAAAACTTCTTCTTCTTCCTTTCGTCTGGCTTGATATTTATCAATCCAAGGTTTTCCTATCAGCATGGTAAATGAGGCACTATCTTCAACAAATTTAATAATCTCAAAGTCTTCTTCTATCGAATTTCCATTGACAATCATGGGTATCCGAGTGAGCCTTCCACATAGGTTTACTAGATTTCCATTGAATAAACCTATTCCTCCTAGTGAAGGGATCATAGCAGGCCTTAGTATAGCTTCTCGGGTTCTCTCTGGCATAATATTCATCTTTGTTTCCTCATCTAGAACACAGTCAATGTCGAATTCCCCTATTCTTACTTCGATGCATTCCTTCTCTTTGAAGATCTCTGATAAGCTGACATGTCAGTGGTCATTCATGGTTTCTCTCATTTGTAGCAATACTTTCTCTGAGTCTTTCTGGGTTTCTTCCTTTTTTGGATCTACCTTAGGGTTTTCTTGATTCAAATTCATTCCTTCAATCTTAGCGATCATTCTAGGTCAATCCAACACTTCATGGTCCATAGCCTTACAGCAAAGACAACTAGGTCTTCTACCGTGGAATTCCTTAGCAAGATGTCCTAGTCCTCTGCAACTATAACAAAGGGTTAATCCTCTCTTTCTTTTCAATGATCCCTAGCCTCTTTTGTACCGCGCACTAGGATCATGGTAGCTAACCAGCAACAAATTCCTTATAGGATCCTACATCCATTTGTTAATCCAAACATTCTTTCTATTCATAGGTATAACATATCTTTCATTATTCTTATCAGATCTATTCATATCAAACCTTTTTTCATCTATCAATACCCTAGTTGTCAAACTAGAACAAAACCTGTCAGATATACCTAGATCCATAATCTAGAAACAAAAACTTATACTTATATTACTTCTACAGAGCACAAAGCTTTCAAATATAGGAATTTTTAACTATTATTACCTTTATTAGAGCTTGCAGATCTTGCCTCTTTTAATCAGAAGTTTCCATTTTTACCCTTCTTGGAGCACAAAGCTTTCAGATCTTGCTTCCTTTCTTCAGATCTGACCCCCTTTCTTTAGATCAGGCTTATTTCCTTAATATTTGGCCTTCTCTCTTTAGCACAAAGCTTTTCAGATCAAGTAGAATACTGCGTACTAGGGCATAGATCTACGCACAGATCTTTCACAATTTCAAGATGAATCTTTGCACAGAGCTTCCTCTTTCTCAATTCCCAACAATCACAGTTTCATGTCCCGCCAATGAAACCATTTGTTGGCACAGGGGAAGACCCAAGGTTCAACACTACAAGAGCGCACCAACAAAACCCTAACTACCAGCCCTTTCGGCAACACCTGCGAAGCAAATGAAGTCTCACCCAAGGTAGAGCCAGGGGTGGTTGCAGGACTCAAGTGTCTGCAACCTTAGCTGGGACACAGATCTATGATTATACAAATTAGTAAAGCACTTAGCACTGTTAGTTCTTTAACATGCAATCATTATCTACTTCACTGAAAAAACAGAGCCTCACAGTACTCATAGTAATCTACCATATATGAGCACTTAGCATAAGTAAAACAAGTCAGACGTAACTGATCAAGCACTGAGCATATTCATGTATATTAGATCTAACATTCCATACATCATTAGCACTGAGCATAAGCAGATCTATCTAATCATTCCAAAGCACTAAGTAAGAAGACATAAACACACTCAGACAAGCACCAAGCAAGATAACACAATGTTTACGTGGTTCAACCCCACCCTGGGGCTACATCCACCAACTCTTCTTCTTTATTATCTTCAATCATTCATCTACATGCACAGAGCCACACAAACCCCACTCCACATAGGATAGGAGATCTGTTCACACCTCGCCAGATCCTCCTTCCGCGATTTAGGTTACAGCACAAAAGCTTCTACTCAATCTCTTACAGTCACTTGCACTTAGCCTTGTAAGTCTCACACAACATGCACAGAGCATATAGAACTATTACTTGCACTTGGCACTTAGTTCATCGGCCCCTTCTTACATTGCCTAGGTATCTATTTATACATTACAAAATAGGCCTAAACATGGGTAAACCCATGGACTGACATCCCTTTCCCATTACATATTCCCAAAAACCCCAAAAAGAGGCCCAAAAGGGGCCTGAGATCTCGTGATCTCCACTTCATCTTGCGTTCCTCCTTCGACAGGATGTCGAAGTCCAAAAATAGGTCAACATGACCAAGAAACTCCCCAAACTTGGTCAAGGGCTAACAAGCTTCTTCTTAAGTTCATGGTATGAGACTGAAGTTTCTCAATCTTCCTGTGTTTCTTCTCACTAAGCTTATGTAATTTGGAATTTCCTGCTTCCAATCTATCAACTTTGTGATTTATCACATCGCTCCTTCAAGCTTGCATTCTCATTTTTAATATAATTATTTAAAACTTTTAACTCTACAACCTCGTCCTTTAATATATCAATGCATTGATATTTCCTCTCTGGAAGATATTGATCGGGCATCATGGGGTATGGATTTTTTCTCGGGTTCATAGTAATTTGTAGTATTTTCAAAGTCATGAGGTATGGATGTAGACAAATCATGAGAGTGAGGGGATGAATACACAAGTGTACTAGGTCGAGAGGGTAATTTTAGATTCTCTTTGAATAGTGGAATTGAGAGCTTCAATGGTTGAATGTGACTCTGGAGGTTCAAGGTCTAAAATAATTAGATTTTTCGGTGAATATGGAGTGTTGGGCATTGTGATTTTTACATTCAATTCTCCTCGTAACCCTGACATGAGTGACTAGTGTGATAGGGTCAATGATGACTAGTTCTATAGGAGTGGTAGTAGTAGGTGCGATGAGGGTAGTCGTAATAAGGGTACGGTGCTTTGGTTTTTGAGGAGCCTTTTTAGGGTTCTTATCTGGAATAGTGAAGTCCTTGGTTCCATGGGAGTTGAGTCCTTCACAATCATTTTATCATGGTCATCAATAAGGGTAATGATAGGCTCTCAGGGTGTTTCCTCAGGTAGGCATTTTCTAAAACCAAATCCATTATAGGATAAGAATGCATCCCAATTGTCTCCTCGTTTGTCTAAATCTTCAATATTTTAATTAAGCTATGTTGATACAGGATTTTATGTACATTCTTAGGGTTTTCTTGTATAGGTTTGGCCACACTATGGCAAACTCTAATAAAGATAAAATAGAAAATTCATTTCACTACTAGATTAAAAATGCAATAAGAGATGGTTGTGATAGAGAAGAGTGATGGCATATCGTCCCTCACCATGAGAAATACCCTTATGTAGAATGAACAAGATATTTCTCCACTTTTACACACTCCATACTCTATGCACCCCCTTTTTCCAATCCAAATTGTGTCTCGTCAAGCACGGGAATCGATCCCAGACTCCTTGCTCCACTTTATTTTTGAACCATTGTTCCCATGTTCCCGGGAGCCCTGTAGCTCGATCCAATGTTTCCTCGGAGACAACAAACACCAGACCAACCATGGGAACCATACTACCATTGAACTCTTGTGCAAATGCCTTGGTTACAAAGGCATCATACCCTTGAAATTTTCTCATAAATGGAATCCATCCTGCAGATTTGAAAAGGGGTATGCTAGAACTATAATCAGGGTACGCCGCATGGTTCTTGTCTTATCATGTCGATCTTTCCCATACCACCATAATTTTGAACGTAAGAGGGTAAGAAAGGGTACTCTATTTTGAATGATTCACACTACCAGTGGGGAATAAGGATTGAAGAAAGAGTATGGGCAGATTTGAACTTATTTCAAATCTTGGTAGTGATTCAAAATAAGTGGTGTTCAAATCAAATGGAAAATGAGTATAGAGATCGGTCATTTGATGCAATGATCGTGCATGATTGGAGCAATGACAATGGGTGACAATGTAATCATAGAACAAAATGATTATAATGTCATATGCAATGAAGAAAATGGGTAAGGATAAGGCATGTAGGTATGGGATATGGGTAGTTTGTAGGATGGTTAAGTGGGTAGATGATAGGTTCATTAAATGGGATTAACGAAATAGAATATACATTACATGAGCTCATAAGTAAATATAAACTAAGTTTCCCATGTTTTTAATAAACCAGAAAAATCAAAAGTAGTTCCATTACCTCAAGTTTTACCTCAGTATGCTCAAATAAAGAAAGAAAACCTGATATTGTTGTTGCACCACGTTGAGCTGGTGAAGTCATTGAATACTTTTTTGTTGAACCCTAAATTGTTGATGTAGAAGAGATTACCAAAATTGATGGCATGGATAGTGCTTGAGTTTTCTTATTTGTACAAATGAAGACATCAAATAATTTAATGTTCCTAATGTAGACCTGTAGAACGATGAAGCGAAGAACTTGGAGTTGCTTAAGAAACTCCAAACCCTTACTTGTGGAACTATTGGCCTATAAACAATGGACGGTATTCAATATGATAAGCTATAGGTCATCCTATGACTACTCAATGGTTATTGGACTACCTATAACTGCTGAAATTACAAATATTGAAGTTGTTGTTGAAATGGGTGAGCAATGAAGATGAAATATATCAAGACTGGGAGTTGTTGATAATAGAAGAGAACTGAAACATGAAATATGATAATATGAAAACTGAATATGAATTGAACATGTTGAACAAAGAAATAATTATTGCAAGATAATAATAATACCATGAAATCAAATAGTCTTCAACTATTATCCAAACCTAAGGTACAGTTCTCATCAAGTGAATAAATATCTCGATGTCGAACATGAAGAGAAATTGTCGGATTATCGGCCATTAAGGTATGTTGTTAACCAACGTGAAGCAACTCACCATCAATGATAATGAGATAAAGTACCCTATGTCATCTTGACATGGATGAATAAGTGTGCTAATGTCGATTCACCAGTAAGATTCGGCAATCAAGAGAAATTGATTAATCCCCGTGATTAACAACAAGGAAATCTACCATTAATGTATGCAGCTTCCAGGGCACTATGAAGTCTCTAACCTTGACCTCAGATAACATGTTGATGTTTATGGGATAAGGTTTGTTAGAAGGAGGGCCTTAATGAATCCCCCATCAACTAACATGAGCATAGAACAAATGATTTTGAAGGACCATAGCACAAGATTGCAACAATGTGACATGCATGAATTTATTGTGAGTTTTGCCCGCCAGTTGCTTGGTTTTCAAGCAAAACTCATGTCCAGTTGTGCCAGTAAATTGGTTTTCACAGCTAGACTTATTTTTCTCTTTACTATTTTATTCATTCATTTACACTATCCTACTTTACTTGAAAAACACAATTTTCCCTTCAAGTGTAGGAATATTTCCAATGGAGCCACTTGTGTAATAGGATTACAATTGTACCCATATTCAAGTTTGAAAAATATACTTTGAGAAGTACCAGAATATGAGGGACCAACTACTTTGATGGGGATGGTGATAAGAAATGCCAGATAATAGAGTGGCAGGGCTTGATGATTGTTTAGAACCAAGTCTCAATGTATTCTTTGTATTCTTGTATCTCTTCTTTAGTTTCTATGCCATGAAGTTCTTAGGAAGTTTCATCAATATCCTAAGTGTAAAAGGGATCTGGATATTTTGAAAAATATGCAAGGAATTCTTCAATTTATGGGTCCAATGTATGTTCTTCATTGAATATTTTCCATGATTCTTTGATCTCTTCCTCTTGTTGGCAATGATAACTAGAAGAAAATTCTAAGTCCTCTTGTGGAAATTTTTCATGGATCCTCCTTTGCTTCGAGAGATACCAAAATCATCCCTAGTAACAATATTGAAATTTGGACAAGGATTTAAGAAGATCCTTTTAGTGACATGCTCTCCTCTACTCAAAACATTTTTGAGATTCTTTGAATTCTTTTGCTAGCCTTTAAATTTCCTACCCATAGATGGATTAGTGCATGGGGTTCTTACATCACCAAAAAGTATTGAAGAAGTGAAACGGAAACACACTTAAAACAACTTCAAACAACCAATCATGTACTCAAAACATCATCGTGCTACTAGTATCATGTTGTCACCACGTTATATGTTCACACAAGTTAGGCTTCTCTTCTTTTCATGAATCAAACTAAAAGAAAACACACTTGCATGAAAAGAAACAACGAGGCTTTGGAGAAACTCTGATGCAGGAGCATTTTTTCCTCCAAAATATTCCTTGTTGAATAGACCTAGGGGGTGTTTGATTTTACCAAGGGAATTGGTTTCCTAACTTGTTATTATTGTAATTTCTTATGTTTTATTGAAATTCTAGAAGGAATGCATAGGATAGGATTTGTTTAATTGAGTTTGGTTAAATGTAAGTGAATCTTACTATGATAGCATATCTCTAGAGTTGTGAGGTATAGAAGTGATCTCTTGAGGATAATGTGGATCTGAGAGATCCTTGCAAAATTTATGGAGTCTAAGTAGGATCTGAAACAAATTCAGGTCTCAGCTATGTGTTGTATATTTTGTAAGCCTATGGGAAATCAAAAGGTGTATGTAGAGACAGAGGAAGAAAGAGGTAGAGTGTGAGTAGAGAGGCCAAGCGTGGCCAAAAGGCCAAACAGAGGCCAATTGAATGTAAATCGGGCCAAGGAAGGCGAGAAGGCCTTGTGTAATTGTGTACAGATTCATTTATAGAATCTATGTGTGTTTATCTAGTGTTTTTTATATCATTAGATGAAGTGTGAGTTATTGAATCCATATCATATCCTCTGTGTGTTAAATTGTTCTCTAAACAGTGATGTACAGGTTCAGATCACAATCGATCATCGATCATCGATCATCGAAGAGATCGATGATCCTAATCAAAGATAGTTTGGGTTGAGTTGTTTGGACATGTGGATGAACAGAGGTCAAAGATTGTTATGCATGCAAGGTAAGCATCAAGGAACAACAATTGTTGGATCGAGATCATATTAAATTCCTCACGCACATAACCAAAGGATCATGACCATTCAATCTAGATTTAGATAGACGGTTCTCGTTATAGAGGACCATGTGCATCGGAGGATATAAAGTGTTCAAGGATGCAAAAGTCCCAAAAGTTCGATGAAAGGAGCATATATGACTGTCAAATCCATAGGCAGATTGATGGACGACAATGTATCGGGGTTTAGAAGGTGCAAGGAATTTAAAGGACAGTCGACCAATCCATGTCTCGAAGAGATCAATGGTTCGTATTACATCTGGGACAAGCCACTAGATCAATGGTTCTCATTACGATGAACCTCAGGAGTTTTTGGTTGATGAGAATTTTGAAAGGTCCCAATGATGACAAACATCATGCTGATGTAAGAAACTCCAGTGAGGGAGTGTCATGTGGTCCATACAGAAGATGACATGTGTTAAAGTCAATTTGGCATATGGTGCGTGTGAAATCCATGAAATGAAGTGACACATGGAATCCTAGTAAACAAGTGGCAGGTGTTAGGTCCATGTAGGCAATCCCAAAGCACATACACGTAGTTGTATAGTAGGGATGGGAAGATTGTGACCGTTGATCACTAGAAATATCAACGGTCCATATTATTTCATATTTCAGACCTCAACGAGTTTCTGTTTGTTGGATAGTATAAAATTTTTGACGTCTCGAGATCAAGATACGACAGGATGACGTAAAGGCATCCATACAGGAAATGACATGTGGTGAGAGTATTGTGACCATTGATCATGAAAGGATCAATGGTGATCCATTATCAAGAGGAATATATCCAATCGTCGATGAGAAAGAGGTGATCTACGGCCAAGGTTGAACGTGTATCGATAAAGTTCTAGGATTATAAGCACAG
>JZKD02S1643359.1:52787-74389 GCA_000966675.3 Picea glauca
TGTTGTAACTCTAGGCCTGAGTACCATTAGACTCTAGGAAATGGCCCATCCAGATAATTTCATCAGAGGTGAGATCAACTTAGATGGTTGGGTTACTCCAATATAATGGGTCCAAATAGGTCTAGATCGTCACTTAGAAGGTGAAAAACAAACATGAATATCTGATTGAGGGCACATAGGTACCTAGGGACTTCAATAAAGTAAGTGGATATATTTCTCTGAGAGTTAATAAGAGTCATTATATATTTAATTGTGATAGGAGAAGTCCTCACTTAAACGATTGATGAATCAGATAGTTTTCCATGAAGAAAAATAAAGGAAAACCAACGCCCCACCAACCTAAGATTGGATTATGGGGTCGGTGTGTTACACATAGAAAGGCTTCTTTATAATTCATTCCATCTCAGTTGGAAACCATCAACTTTTACAATCACATTCATACTATGACATTTTGCATCGTGTACTTTGTGGACTACGTTAACATCCAAGAAAGATAAATGGTGGGGAAAATATACTTTGGTGTGATCTCCCCCACGCCTATGGTTTTGCATGTCCCCATGCAAATAAAACATGAAACCATATATATATTTGGTTATTTGATGGTATAGTCCTCAAATTTGACAAAATTGTATCAATTCTTCATTAGTAGTGTCAATATAAATATTGACACTAGGTGCCTTTCTTTCCTTTGTTGCCTTGAGCTTTGTTGGCACAGGGGCAGACCCGGGCTTAAATGCTACAAGAGTGCATCAACAAAACCCTAACTACTGGCCCTTTCAGCAACACCTGCAAAGTAGATGAAGTCTCACCTGAGGTAGAGGCAGGGGTGGTTGCAGGACTCAAGTGTCTGCAACCTTAGCTGAGACACAGATATGTGATTATACAACTTAGTAAAGCACTTAGCACCATTATTTCTTTAACATGCAATCATTATCTACTTCACTGACAAAACAGAGACTCACAATACTCACAGCAATCTACCATATATGAGCACTTAGCATAAGTAAAATAGGTCAGACATAACTGATCAAGCACTGAGCATATTCATGTATATTAGATCTAACATTCCATACATCATTAGCACTGAGCATAAGAAAATCTATATAATCATTCCAAATCACTAAGCAAGAAGACATAAACACACTCAGACAAGCACTAAGCATGATAACACAGTTTTTATGTGGTTCACCCCCACCCTGGGGCTACGTCCACCAACTCTTATTCTTTATTATCTTCAATCAGTAATCTACATGCACAGAGCTACACAAACCCCACTCCACATAGGACAGGATATTTTCACGCACCTCACCATATCCTCCTTCCCTGAGTTAGGTTACAGCACAAAAGCTTCTACTCAATCTCTTACAGTCACTTGCACTTAGCCTTGCAAGTCACACGCAGCATGCACATAGAATATACAACTATTACTTGCACTTGGAACTTATATAATTGGCCCCTTCCTACATTTCCTAGGTATCTATTTATACATTACAAAATAGGCTTAAACATGGGTAAACCCATGGGCCGACATCCCTTTCCCATTACATATTTCCAAAAACCCAAAAAGAGGCCCAAAAGGGGCCCAAGATCCCGTTATCTCTGCTTCGTCTTGCGCTCCTCCTTCGAAAGGCTATCGAAGTCCCAAAATAGGTCAACATGACCAAGAAACACCCAAAACTTGGTCAAGGGCCAACAGGCCCCCAACACTCACCTGTGACTCATCCCGATTCACTCTGGTCTGACCAATTCTGCCTCGAATGCCTCGAGCTTGGCCCGAGCTTCTTTGACTTGTTGCTTTGTTGTGGCCTCTTTCTCAATGAACTCTTGTATTATTGCATCATTCACCGGTCCTTCCAGGCATTGTTTTGTTGTGAGGACGACCTGGTCTAGCTCCGCTCCTTGGATCTCGACCTCTGTAAACAGCATACATGCCTTTTCTTGTATAGGTTGAATTTGTTGAGTTACTTCCATCACTTTACTTTCAAGCATATGGATCTGTTGTTGTGTTGTGCGTTGTTCATGAGACCTCTTCATTCTATCTACTGCTAACAGGGCCTTCAGTTATGCCTATAGTGTATCTGCATGTTGTTTTGCTTCCTGGAGCTGCGAATCCAGCGCTTGTAATTTTGGATTCTCTGTAAGTTTTTCGTATGTTTGGGCGCTTCAGTTACTCAGTTGCTTGCACTCCAAGGCAAGAGAATTTAATCTTACAACTGCACTATGAGTAGTTTCTTCTCGCTAGTCTCTTATCTCCTAAGGGGTTTTGGGTATAGCGTGGAGTTCTAGATCTGCGATGCGTTGCTGGAGCTTCTGGATTACCTCTTCGAGTTGTGCCACCTGCTATGGAACTCGTTATTTAGTCTGTACTTTGACGATTGTCACAGAGCAAAGTGATTTGTTAACTCTTTCCTTAACTTCAAGTTGCTCAAAGAGCAACTGTCCCTTGCTTTTTTGTAGCTCTGCTTTCTCTTCATCAAACTTATCTTGCATAGCAAGCTTCTCTCATTCTGCATTACTGCATTGTTCTAGCAGAGCTTCATGTGCTTGTGCCAGAGCCTGGGTGGCTTGTGATGTTTCCTCATGTTCTCGTCGAAGGTGAGCTTCGACCATATCAGCAATATGATGGAGTTGAGCTGGCTCATCTCCTGGTTCTAATGTTCCTACTGGTAGAGGCACAGTGGAAACTACGTGGCTAGACTGTAGTGCCTGGTCACTTTTTAAAATTTGACTTTGATCCGACTGAACATCTCCTCTTGCTTGGCTTCCTGCTTCTCTACTATCTCTAGTGAAGCATCATTCAGTGCAGCGATGATGAATTCGAAGTCATATGAGTTTAGGGTGGTCTAAAACTTGGTTCTAGTTGCTTTCATTTTCTAACTTAAAGAAGGTTTCGAAGAGGAAACCTTCCTTTTCTTTGAGGGATCATCTTCATCTCTTGGCAGTGTGAACTCGTCTTTCTTCTATTCGACTTCAGTGCCATCTATCTCTCTTCCATCACCTCCGTGCTCAAGTGAGATAGAAGGAGTCTATGTTGAAGTGTTGTGGACATCCTGGGCTTCTTCATTCTTCTTGGTCTTGCTATGTCCAAGTGTATCATGCACGTATTCTAGACTATCAACATCAAAGAGCTCTACGGGGTCAGTTGGGATAAGGAGGTTCGTCGACCACTCCTTAGTAATCTCTTCTAATTCCTCCTCTGTTAGTTTGTAGTAGGACTGCAACTATTGGTGATGCTCATCATCATGCGGTGTGATGTAGATGAAGTAGCGGTCCACTTTGAATTTCATCAATGGCCTAAATCTATGAAGTGTGTTCGGGGTGATGCGAGGTATATACTAGATTACAATCTTCAGTTGGTTGTAATAAGTGTGGAAGATGGCATTGGACTACCACTTCTTGTTCATGTCATTGGAATACCACAGTGTACTGAAATTTGTGGCCAGTGGTTCAAAGGGCTTGACATCCGGGAAGGTTGCACCTTCTAGCATCTCTGGTGTGATGAAAGTGATTAATATGAGTAGCCATCTAAAATGGAACTCATACCCTTGGTCTTATGCTTCCCTGTAGTCCATTTCTAGCTAGTTCACCAAGTATTTCTCCCAATTCATATGTAGGCCCTCCACGCACTTCCCTGTGAGGTCTACTACAAATCTGGTCACTTAGTTTGGTCGATTCTTGCAAACTAGCTTGCATGCGATCAGCGGATAGGAAAGGCGCACTACGTCGCTCTGGATAGAGGCTACCTTGTAGCCTCACATGCACTTCTCCACATCACCATAATTATCCTTTATCCTCTAGGTGAGAGTGAGATCTGTGATCTTTCTGGGGTAAAAATCCTATGGGTCGGGGCCCTACATGTTTAGCCCTGTGATCTGATTGATCAAATTCGGATCCACTGTGATGCAGCGGTTCAACCATAAGTATCCTCCATGATAGAAGGATAGAAACAACTTGATGCACGCGTTCACCTCTTGATGCCTCTCGAAGTGAGGAATATTCATTACATTAAGTAAGGTTGACTGCATGAGGTTTTGGTTCCATGATTTAGCGATAATCTTGGAGTTCTTTCCTTTGGTTCACATCAGATATTTATGAGGGACGAGCATACTATAAGCCTTCCTATCACCGAGGTTGAAGTCACTGAACTTCAATGCGGTGAGCTTATCCTGGTCAGAATGAACTGTGTGCACTTCCTTTGGAAGGTACGCAGTGATCAAAGCATACTCAAATTCGTGGGGTACACTGTCACGAGTGATGGCGCCACTCAGAGGTGGTAGATAAGCAGGTAGAATGCTCTGAATCAGTTTAGCATTCGCGATATTGTCTTTGTGCTTAGTGCACTTCTCATCGGTTGGTCGGGATGGACCGTCTCGAGCAGTCGACAGGGAGGCTTGCACTCCTCACGTCGATGATGCTTGTACACCTATAGAAATTCCTCTCCCTAACATGGTTCTTTTAGTCATTAAGTCGAACAGAACTTCGGTCGCAGTTGCTTCTTCGATGGTGAGCTCTTCAAACATACGCGCTCGAGATGGATATATTGGGTTCTCAAAGTAACATGGGCACTATAATAGGGTAAAATTCAAAGGTGTAGTGATCATTGGGCAATCTTAATCAAGGCTGCGGGCTCAAATTCTCAATTAGCAAAAGTGTTCTTGTTGCATGGCGCGGTGGGATAAATAGACAACTCTGTAATGGATTGCTTGCAATGGATATGAAGGCTTCATTAACTTTGTTCTTTCCGTTATAGCACGGTCCAATGGTATGATGACGAACCTTTATTTCTTTTCTATCCATTCGAAGTGGAAGTCGAATGGATATATCAGTCCCAATATCTATATTGCTTCACCATGGCGAAGTGCCATATGTCATTGTTCTGATATCCCGGCGAAGCTCAAATTCTGTAATTTTTCTTTATATGAGGTTTCCTCTAGAACCTCATGTAACCTTTCAGTGTTAGCCCTTTTCTTTCTTAACTTTATAGCCTTCTTTCCAATGAGCTTTGTCTCGGTAATGCTTTTATCATTTTGATTCTTTTCTTCTTTGGTCTTAGTTACTTCGCACTGTTGAAATTATTTCCTAGGGTTCTTGGGTAATACTTCTTTTGTGTCTGAGATAGGTAATTCAATCTCCTGAGGATCCTTTAGTGTTCTTTTATCTTTCACATCCGATTTGCTAGTATTATATATCTACAATCTTCTCTCATGTTCCTTAATCAAGTGCACGATCCTTCTGGTCATAAAGTCTTTTAACTCTTGCTTCTTTTGTTCCAAAACTTCTTCTTCTTCCTTTCGTCTGGCTTGATATTTATCAATCCAAGGTTTTCCTATCAGCATGGTAAATGAGGCACTATCTTCAACAAATTTAATAATCTCAAAGTCTTCTTCTATCGAATTTCCATTGACAATCATGGGTATCCGAGTGAGCCTTCCACATAGGTTTACTAGATTTCCATTGAATAAACCTATTCCTCCTAGTGAAGGGATCATAGCAGGCCTTAGTATAGCTTCTCGGGTTCTCTCTGGCATAATATTCATCTTTGTTTCCTCATCTAGAACACAGTCAATGTCGAATTCCCCTATTCTTACTTCGATGCATTCCTTCTCTTTGAAGATCTCTGATAAGCTGACATGTCAGTGGTCATTCATGGTTTCTCTCATTTGTAGCAATACTTTCTCTGAGTCTTTCTGGGTTTCTTCCTTTTTTGGATCTACCTTAGGGTTTTCTTGATTCAAATTCATTCCTTCAATCTTAGCGATCATTCTAGGTCAATCCAACACTTCATGGTCCATAGCCTTACAGCAAAGACAACTAGGTCTTCTACCGTGGAATTCCTTAGCAAGATGTCCTAGTCCTCTGCAACTATAACAAAGGGTTAATCCTCTCTTTCTTTTCAATGATCCCTAGCCTCTTTTGTACCGCGCACTAGGATCATGGTAGCTAACCAGCAACAAATTCCTTATAGGATCCTACATCCATTTGTTAATCCAAACATTCTTTCTATTCATAGGTATAACATATCTTTCATTATTCTTATCATAAAGTCTATTAATACCCTAGTTGTCAAACTAGAACAAAACCTGTCAGATATACCTAGATCCATAATCTAGAAACAAAAACTTATACTTATATTACTTCTACAGAGCACAAAGCTTTCAGATCTAGGAATTTTTAACTATTATTACCTTTATTAGAGCTTGCAGATCTTACCTCTTTTAATCAGAAGTTTCCATTTTTACCCTTCTTGGAGCACAAAGCTTTCAGATCTTGCTTCCTTTCTTCAGATCTGACCCCCTTTCTTTAGATCAGGCTTATTTCCTTAAGATTTTGCCTTCTCTCTTTAGCACAGAGCTTTTCAGATCAAGTAGAATACTGCGTACTAGGGCATAGATCTACGCACAGATCTTTCACAATTTCAAGATGAATCTTTGCACAGAGCTTCCTCTTTCTCAGTTCCCAACAATCACAGTTTCATGCCCCGGCAATGAAACCATTTGTTGGCACAGGGGAAGACCCAGGGTTCAACGCTACAAGAGTGCACCAACAAAACCCTAACTACCAGCCCTTTCGGCAACACCTGCGAAGAAAATGAAGTCTCACCCGAGGTAGAGCCAGGGGTGGTTGCAGGACTCAAGTTTCTGCAACCTTAGCTGGGACACAGATCTATGATTATACAAATTAGTAAAGCACTTAGCACTGTTAGTTATTTAACATGCAATCATTATCTACTTCACTGAAAAAACAGAGCCTCACAGTACTCATAGTAATCTACCATATATGAGCACTTAGCATAAGTAAAACAAGTCAGACGTAACTGATCAAGCACTGAGCATATTCATGTATATTAGATCTAACATTCCATACATCATTAGCACTGAGCATAAGCAGATCTATCTAATCATTCCAAAGCACTAAGTAAGAAGACATAAACACACTCAGACAAGCACCAAGCAAGATAACACAATGTTTACGTGGTTCAACCCCACCCTGGGGCTACATCCACCAACTCTTCTTCTTTATTATCTTCAATCATTCATCTACATGCACAGAGCCACACAAACCCCACTCCACATAGGATAGGAGATCTGTTCACACCTCGCCAGATCCTCCTTCCGCGATTTAGGTTACAGCACAAAAGCTTCTACTCAATCTCTTACAGTCACTTGCACTTAGCCTTGTAAGTCTCACACAACATGCACAGAGCATATAGAACTATTACTTGCACTTGGCACTTAGTTCATCGGCCCCTTCTTACATTGCCTAGGTATCTATTTATACATTACAAAATAGGCCTAAACATGGGTAAACCCATGGACTGACATCCCTTTCCCATTACATATTCCCAAAAACCCCAAAAAGAGGCCCAAAAGGGGCCTGAGATCTCGTGATCTCCACTTCATCTTGCGTTCCTCCTTCGACAGGATGTCGAAGTCCAAAAATAGGTCAACATGACCAAGAAACTCCCCAAACTTGGTCAAGGGCTAACAAGCTTCTTCTTAAGTTCATGGTATGAGACTGAAGTTTCTCAATCTTCCTGTGTTTCTTCTCACTAAGCTTATGTAATTTGGAATTTCCTGCTTCCAATCTATCAACTTTGTGATTTATCACATCGCTCCTTCAAGCTTGCATTCTCATTTTTAATATAATTATTTAAAACTTTTAACTCTACAACCTCGTCCTTTAATATATCAATGCATTGATATTTCCTCTCTGGAAGATATTGATCGGGCATCATGGGGTATGGATTTTTTCTCGGGTTCATAGTAATTTGTAGTATTTTCAAAGTCATGAGGTATGGATGTAGACAAATCATGAGAGTGAGGGGATGAATACACAAGTGTACTAGGTCGAGAGGGTAATTTTAGATTCTCTTTGAATAGTGGAATTGAGAGCTTCAATGGTTGAATGTGACTCTGGAGGTTCAAGGTCTAAAATAATTAGATTTTTCGGTGAATATGGAGTGTTGGGCATTGTGATTTTTACATTCAATTCTCCTCGTAACCCTGACATGAGTGACTAGTGTGATAGGGTCAATGATGACTAGTTCTATAGGAGTGGTAGTAGTAGGTGCGATGAGGGTAGTCGTAATAAGGGTACGGTGCTTTGGTTTTTGAGGAGCCTTTTTAGGGTTCTTATCTGGAATAGTGAAGTCCTTGGTTCCATGGGAGTTGAGTCCTTCACAATCATTTTATCATGGTCATCAATAAGGGTAATGATAGGCTCTCAGGGTGTTTCCTCAGGTAGGCATTTTCTAAAACCAAATCCATTATAGGATAAGAATGCATCCCAATTGTCTCCTCGTTTGTCTAAATCTTCAATATTTTAATTAAGCTATGTTGATACAGGATTTTATGTACATTCTTAGGGTTTTCTTGTATAGGTTTGGCCACACTATGGCAAACTCTAATAAAGATAAAATAGAAAATTCATTTCACTACTAGATTAAAAATGCAATAAGAGATGGTTGTGATAGAGAAGAGTGATGGCATATCGTCCCTCACCATGAGAAATACCCTTATGTAGAATGAACAAGATATTTCTCCACTTTTACACACTCCATACTCTATGCACCCCCTTTTTCCAATCCAAATTGTGTCTCGTCAAGCACGGGAATCGATCCCAGACTCCTTGCTCCACTTTATTTTTGAACCATTGTTCCCATGTTCCCGGGAGCCCTGTAGCTCGATCCAATGTTTCCTCGGAGACAACAAACACCAGACCAACCATGGGAACCATACTACCATTGAACTCTTGTGCAAATGCCTTGGTTACAAAGGCATCATACCCTTGAAATTTTCTCATAAATGGAATCCATCCTGCAGATTTGAAAAGGGGTATGCTAGAACTATAATCAGGGTACGCCGCATGGTTCTTGTCTTATCATGTCGATCTTTCCCATACCACCATAATTTTGAACGTAAGAGGGTAAGAAAGGGTACTCTATTTTGAATGATTCACACTACCAGTGGGGAATAAGGATTGAAGAAAGAGTATGGGCAGATTTGAACTTATTTCAAATCTTGGTAGTGATTCAAAATAAGTGGTGTTCAAATCAAATGGAAAATGAGTATAGAGATCGGTCATTTGATGCAATGATCGTGCATGATTGGAGCAATGACAATGGGTGACAATGTAATCATAGAACAAAATGATTATAATGTCATATGCAATGAAGAAAATGGGTAAGGATAAGGCATGTAGGTATGGGATATGGGTAGTTTGTAGGATGGTTAAGTGGGTAGATGATAGGTTCATTAAATGGGATTAACGAAATAGAATATACATTACATGAGCTCATAAGTAAATATAAACTAAGTTTCCCATGTTTTTAATAAACCAGAAAAATCAAAAGTAGTTCCATTACCTCAAGTTTTACCTCAGTATGCTCAAATAAAGAAAGAAAACCTGATATTGTTGTTGCACCACGTTGAGCTGGTGAAGTCATTGAATACTTTTTTGTTGAACCCTAAATTGTTGATGTAGAAGAGATTACCAAAATTGATGGCATGGATAGTGCTTGAGTTTTCTTATTTGTACAAATGAAGACATCAAATAATTTAATGTTCCTAATGTAGACCTGTAGAACGATGAAGCGAAGAACTTGGAGTTGCTTAAGAAACTCCAAACCCTTACTTGTGGAACTATTGGCCTATAAACAATGGACGGTATTCAATATGATAAGCTATAGGTCATCCTATGACTACTCAATGGTTATTGGACTACCTATAACTGCTGAAATTACAAATATTGAAGTTGTTGTTGAAATGGGTGAGCAATGAAGATGAAATATATCAAGACTGGGAGTTGTTGATAATAGAAGAGAACTGAAACATGAAATATGATAATATGAAAACTGAATATGAATTGAACATGTTGAACAAAGAAATAATTATTGCAAGATAATAATAATACCATGAAATCAAATAGTCTTCAACTATTATCCAAACCTAAGGTACAGTTCTCATCAAGTGAATAAATATCTCGATGTCGAACATGAAGAGAAATTGTCGGATTATCGGCCATTAAGGTATGTTGTTAACCAACGTGAAGCAACTCACCATCAATGATAATGAGATAAAGTACCCTATGTCATCTTGACATGGATGAATAAGTGTGCTAATGTCGATTCACCAGTAAGATTCGGCAATCAAGAGAAATTGATTAATCCCCGTGATTAACAACAAGGAAATCTACCATTAATGTATGCAGCTTCCAGGGCACTATGAAGTCTCTAACCTTGACCTCAGATAACATGTTGATGTTTATGGGATAAGGTTTGTTAGAAGGAGGGCCTTAATGAATCCCCCATCAACTAACATGAGCATAGAACAAATGATTTTGAAGGACCATAGCACAAGATTGCAACAATGTGACATGCATGAATTTATTGTGAGTTTTGCCCGCCAGTTGCTTGGTTTTCAAGCAAAACTCATGTCCAGTTGTGCCAGTAAATTGGTTTTCACAGCTAGACTTATTTTTCTCTTTACTATTTTATTCATTCATTTACACTATCCTACTTTACTTGAAAAACACAATTTTCCCTTCAAGTGTAGGAATATTTCCAATGGAGCCACTTGTGTAATAGGATTACAATTGTACCCATATTCAAGTTTGAAAAATATACTTTGAGAAGTACCAGAATATGAGGGACCAACTACTTTGATGGGGATGGTGATAAGAAATGCCAGATAATAGAGTGGCAGGGCTTGATGATTGTTTAGAACCAAGTCTCAATGTATTCTTTGTATTCTTGTATCTCTTCTTTAGTTTCTATGCCATGAAGTTCTTAGGAAGTTTCATCAATATCCTAAGTGTAAAAGGGATCTGGATATTTTGAAAAATATGCAAGGAATTCTTCAATTTATGGGTCCAATGTATGTTCTTCATTGAATATTTTCCATGATTCTTTGATCTCTTCCTCTTGTTGGCAATGATAACTAGAAGAAAATTCTAAGTCCTCTTGTGGAAATTTTTCATGGATCCTCCTTTGCTTCGAGAGATACCAAAATCATCCCTAGTAACAATATTGAAATTTGGACAAGGATTTAAGAAGATCCTTTTAGTGACATGCTCTCCTCTACTCAAAACATTTTTGAGATTCTTTGAATTCTTTTGCTAGCCTTTAAATTTCCTACCCATAGATGGATTAGTGCATGGGGTTCTTACATCACCAAAAAGTATTGAAGAAGTGAAACGGAAACACACTTAAAACAACTTCAAACAACCAATCATGTACTCAAAACATCATCGTGCTACTAGTATCATGTTGTCACCACGTTATATGTTCACACAAGTTAGGCTTCTCTTCTTTTCATGAATCAAACTAAAAGAAAACACACTTGCATGAAAAGAAACAACGAGGCTTTGGAGAAACTCTGATGCAGGAGCATTTTTTCCTCCAAAATATTCCTTGTTGAATAGACCTAGGGGGTGTTTGATTTTACCAAGGGAATTGGTTTCCTAACTTGTTATTATTGTAATTTCTTATGTTTTATTGAAATTCTAGAAGGAATGCATAGGATAGGATTTGTTTAATTGAGTTTGGTTAAATGTAAGTGAATCTTACTATGATAGCATATCTCTAGAGTTGTGAGGTATAGAAGTGATCTCTTGAGGATAATGTGGATCTGAGAGATCCTTGCAAAATTTATGGAGTCTAAGTAGGATCTGAAACAAATTCAGGTCTCAGCTATGTGTTGTATATTTTGTAAGCCTATGGGAAATCAAAAGGTGTATGTAGAGACAGAGGAAGAAAGAGGTAGAGTGTGAGTAGAGAGGCCAAGCGTGGCCAAAAGGCCAAACAGAGGCCAATTGAATGTAAATCGGGCCAAGGAAGGCGAGAAGGCCTTGTGTAATTGTGTACAGATTCATTTATAGAATCTATGTGTGTTTATCTAGTGTTTTTTATATCATTAGATGAAGTGTGAGTTATTGAATCCATATCATATCCTCTGTGTGTTAAATTGTTCTCTAAACAGTGATGTACAGGTTCAGATCACAATCGATCATCGATCATCGATCATCGAAGAGATCGATGATCCTAATCAAAGATAGTTTGGGTTGAGTTGTTTGGACATGTGGATGAACAGAGGTCAAAGATTGTTATGCATGCAAGGTAAGCATCAAGGAACAACAATTGTTGGATCGAGATCATATTAAATTCCTCACGCACATAACCAAAGGATCATGACCATTCAATCTAGATTTAGATAGACGGTTCTCGTTATAGAGGACCATGTGCATCGGAGGATATAAAGTGTTCAAGGATGCAAAAGTCCCAAAAGTTCGATGAAAGGAGCATATATGACTGTCAAATCCATAGGCAGATTGATGGACGACAATGTATCGGGGTTTAGAAGGTGCAAGGAATTTAAAGGACAGTCGACCAATCCATGTCTCGAAGAGATCAATGGTTCGTATTACATCTGGGACAAGCCACTAGATCAATGGTTCTCATTACGATGAACCTCAGGAGTTTTTGGTTGATGAGAATTTTGAAAGGTCCCAATGATGACAAACATCATGCTGATGTAAGAAACTCCAGTGAGGGAGTGTCATGTGGTCCATACAGAAGATGACATGTGTTAAAGTCAATTTGGCATATGGTGCGTGTGAAATCCATGAAATGAAGTGACACATGGAATCCTAGTAAACAAGTGGCAGGTGTTAGGTCCATGTAGGCAATCCCAAAGCACATACACGTAGTTGTATAGTAGGGATGGGAAGATTGTGACCGTTGATCACTAGAAATATCAACGGTCCATATTATTTCATATTTCAGACCTCAACGAGTTTCTGTTTGTTGGATAGTATAAAATTTTTGACGTCTCGAGATCAAGATACGACAGGATGACGTAAAGGCATCCATACAGGAAATGACATGTGGTGAGAGTATTGTGACCATTGATCATGAAAGGATCAATGGTGATCCATTATCAAGAGGAATATATCCAATCGTCGATGAGAAAGAGGTGATCTACGGCCAAGGTTGAACGTGTATCGATAAAGTTCTAGGATTATAAGCACAGAGTTCTGTCCCATGGTTTTGGAAAAGATAAGAACATGGTCACAACCATTGGTCATGAGGAGTATTAATACCAATGCTTAAATGATTAAGGGAATAAGCACCAAGTCATGAGCATCTGGTCGTGTTGACAAAAGGGCTTAGCGTCAGACTAAGGAAAGGTGCTTGGTTTTAAGTGCGGGGTTCTAGAAGTTGGTCACAAAGAGTATAAGTGCCCATCTTTGAGCGTTGTAGATAAGCACCAATATAGACTAGTGAAAAAACAGAGTATTTCAGACTCTTTAACAGAGGATTTTGGGCCCATATAATGAAATTGAGAGCAACTCGAGATTGTAGATGGAACAAAGTTTACTTATAACTCTACACTTATGGGAAACTATCCTGGTGGGTCTTTATCAATTGGTATCATAGCAAGTAAATGCTCTTTGAAATTTTGTAAGGGATATAGAGCAAGAGACAACATTNTTTAACATGCAATCATTATCTACTTCACTGAAAAAACAGAGCCTCACAGTACTCATAGTAATCTACCATATATGAGCACTTAGCATAAGTAAAACAAGTCAGACGTAACTGATCAAGCACTGAGCATATTCATGTATATTAGATCTAACATTCCATACATCATTAGCACTGAGCATAAGCAGATCTATCTAATCATTCCAAAGCACTAAGTAAGAAGACATAAACACACTCAGACAAGCACCAAGCAAGATAACACAATGTTTACGTGGTTCAACCCCACCCTGGGGCTACATCCACCAACTCTTCTTCTTTATTATCTTCAATCATTCATCTACATGCACAGAGCCACACAAACCCCACTCCACATAGGATAGGAGATCTGTTCACACCTCGCCAGATCCTCCTTCCGCGATTTAGGTTACAGCACAAAAGCTTCTACTCAATCTCTTACAGTCACTTGCACTTAGCCTTGTAAGTCTCACACAACATGCACAGAGCATATAGAACTATTACTTGCACTTGGCACTTAGTTCATCGGCCCCTTCTTACATTGCCTAGGTATCTATTTATACATTACAAAATAGGCCTAAACATGGGTAAACCCATGGACTGACATCCCTTTCCCATTACATATTCCCAAAAACCCCAAAAAGAGGCCCAAAAGGGGCCTGAGATCTCGTGATCTCCACTTCATCTTGCGTTCCTCCTTCGACAGGATGTCGAAGTCCAAAAATAGGTCAACATGACCAAGAAACTCCCCAAACTTGGTCAAGGGCTAACAAGCTTCTTCTTAAGTTCATGGTATGAGACTGAAGTTTCTCAATCTTCCTGTGTTTCTTCTCACTAAGCTTATGTAATTTGGAATTTCCTGCTTCCAATCTATCAACTTTGTGATTTATCACATCGCTCCTTCAAGCTTGCATTCTCATTTTTAATATAATTATTTAAAACTTTTAACTCTACAACCTCGTCCTTTAATATATCAATGCATTGATATTTCCTCTCTGGAAGATATTGATCGGGCATCATGGGGTATGGATTTTTTCTCGGGTTCATAGTAATTTGTAGTATTTTCAAAGTCATGAGGTATGGATGTAGACAAATCATGAGAGTGAGGGGATGAATACACAAGTGTACTAGGTCGAGAGGGTAATTTTAGATTCTCTTTGAATAGTGGAATTGAGAGCTTCAATGGTTGAATGTGACTCTGGAGGTTCAAGGTCTAAAATAATTAGATTTTTCGGTGAATATGGAGTGTTGGGCATTGTGATTTTTACATTCAATTCTCCTCGTAACCCTGACATGAGTGACTAGTGTGATAGGGTCAATGATGACTAGTTCTATAGGAGTGGTAGTAGTAGGTGCGATGAGGGTAGTCGTAATAAGGGTACGGTGCTTTGGTTTTTGAGGAGCCTTTTTAGGGTTCTTATCTGGAATAGTGAAGTCCTTGGTTCCATGGGAGTTGAGTCCTTCACAATCATTTTATCATGGTCATCAATAAGGGTAATGATAGGCTCTCAGGGTGTTTCCTCAGGTAGGCATTTTCTAAAACCAAATCCATTATAGGATAAGAATGCATCCCAATTGTCTCCTCGTTTGTCTAAATCTTCAATATTTTAATTAAGCTATGTTGATACAGGATTTTATGTACATTCTTAGGGTTTTCTTGTATAGGTTTGGCCACACTATGGCAAACTCTAATAAAGATAAAATAGAAAATTCATTTCACTACTAGATTAAAAATGCAATAAGAGATGGTTGTGATAGAGAAGAGTGATGGCATATCGTCCCTCACCATGAGAAATACCCTTATGTAGAATGAACAAGATATTTCTCCACTTTTACACACTCCATACTCTATGCACCCCCTTTTTCCAATCCAAATTGTGTCTCGTCAAGCACGGGAATCGATCCCAGACTCCTTGCTCCACTTTATTTTTGAACCATTGTTCCCATGTTCCCGGGAGCCCTGTAGCTCGATCCAATGTTTCCTCGGAGACAACAAACACCAGACCAACCATGGGAACCATACTACCATTGAACTCTTGTGCAAATGCCTTGGTTACAAAGGCATCATACCCTTGAAATTTTCTCATAAATGGAATCCATCCTGCAGATTTGAAAAGGGGTATGCTAGAACTATAATCAGGGTACGCCGCATGGTTCTTGTCTTATCATGTCGATCTTTCCCATACCACCATAATTTTGAACGTAAGAGGGTAAGAAAGGGTACTCTATTTTGAATGATTCACACTACCAGTGGGGAATAAGGATTGAAGAAAGAGTATGGGCAGATTTGAACTTATTTCAAATCTTGGTAGTGATTCAAAATAAGTGGTGTTCAAATCAAATGGAAAATGAGTATAGAGATCGGTCATTTGATGCAATGATCGTGCATGATTGGAGCAATGACAATGGGTGACAATGTAATCATAGAACAAAATGATTATAATGTCATATGCAATGAAGAAAATGGGTAAGGATAAGGCATGTAGGTATGGGATATGGGTAGTTTGTAGGATGGTTAAGTGGGTAGATGATAGGTTCATTAAATGGGATTAACGAAATAGAATATACATTACATGAGCTCATAAGTAAATATAAACTAAGTTTCCCATGTTTTTAATAAACCAGAAAAATCAAAAGTAGTTCCATTACCTCAAGTTTTACCTCAGTATGCTCAAATAAAGAAAGAAAACCTGATATTGTTGTTGCACCACGTTGAGCTGGTGAAGTCATTGAATACTTTTTTGTTGAACCCTAAATTGTTGATGTAGAAGAGATTACCAAAATTGATGGCATGGATAGTGCTTGAGTTTTCTTATTTGTACAAATGAAGACATCAAATAATTTAATGTTCCTAATGTAGACCTGTAGAACGATGAAGCGAAGAACTTGGAGTTGCTTAAGAAACTCCAAACCCTTACTTGTGGAACTATTGGCCTATAAACAATGGACGGTATTCAATATGATAAGCTATAGGTCATCCTATGACTACTCAATGGTTATTGGACTACCTATAACTGCTGAAATTACAAATATTGAAGTTGTTGTTGAAATGGGTGAGCAATGAAGATGAAATATATCAAGACTGGGAGTTGTTGATAATAGAAGAGAACTGAAACATGAAATATGATAATATGAAAACTGAATATGAATTGAACATGTTGAACAAAGAAATAATTATTGCAAGATAATAATAATACCATGAAATCAAATAGTCTTCAACTATTATCCAAACCTAAGGTACAGTTCTCATCAAGTGAATAAATATCTCGATGTCGAACATGAAGAGAAATTGTCGGATTATCGGCCATTAAGGTATGTTGTTAACCAACGTGAAGCAACTCACCATCAATGATAATGAGATAAAGTACCCTATGTCATCTTGACATGGATGAATAAGTGTGCTAATGTCGATTCACCAGTAAGATTCGGCAATCAAGAGAAATTGATTAATCCCCGTGATTAACAACAAGGAAATCTACCATTAATGTATGCAGCTTCCAGGGCACTATGAAGTCTCTAACCTTGACCTCAGATAACATGTTGATGTTTATGGGATAAGGTTTGTTAGAAGGAGGGCCTTAATGAATCCCCCATCAACTAACATGAGCATAGAACAAATGATTTTGAAGGACCATAGCACAAGATTGCAACAATGTGACATGCATGAATTTATTGTGAGTTTTGCCCGCCAGTTGCTTGGTTTTCAAGCAAAACTCATGTCCAGTTGTGCCAGTAAATTGGTTTTCACAGCTAGACTTATTTTTCTCTTTACTATTTTATTCATTCATTTACACTATCCTACTTTACTTGAAAAACACAATTTTCCCTTCAAGTGTAGGAATATTTCCAATGGAGCCACTTGTGTAATAGGATTACAATTGTACCCATATTCAAGTTTGAAAAATATACTTTGAGAAGTACCAGAATATGAGGGACCAACTACTTTGATGGGGATGGTGATAAGAAATGCCAGATAATAGAGTGGCAGGGCTTGATGATTGTTTAGAACCAAGTCTCAATGTATTCTTTGTATTCTTGTATCTCTTCTTTAGTTTCTATGCCATGAAGTTCTTAGGAAGTTTCATCAATATCCTAAGTGTAAAAGGGATCTGGATATTTTGAAAAATATGCAAGGAATTCTTCAATTTATGGGTCCAATGTATGTTCTTCATTGAATATTTTCCATGATTCTTTGATCTCTTCCTCTTGTTGGCAATGATAACTAGAAGAAAATTCTAAGTCCTCTTGTGGAAATTTTTCATGGATCCTCCTTTGCTTCGAGAGATACCAAAATCATCCCTAGTAACAATATTGAAATTTGGACAAGGATTTAAGAAGATCCTTTTAGTGACATGCTCTCCTCTACTCAAAACATTTTTGAGATTCTTTGAATTCTTTTGCTAGCCTTTAAATTTCCTACCCATAGATGGATTAGTGCATGGGGTTCTTACATCACCAAAAAGTATTGAAGAAGTGAAACGGAAACACACTTAAAACAACTTCAAACAACCAATCATGTACTCAAAACATCATCGTGCTACTAGTATCATGTTGTCACCACGTTATATGTTCACACAAGTTAGGCTTCTCTTCTTTTCATGAATCAAACTAAAAGAAAACACACTTGCATGAAAAGAAACAACGAGGCTTTGGAGAAACTCTGATGCAGGAGCATTTTTTCCTCCAAAATATTCCTTGTTGAATAGACCTAGGGGGTGTTTGATTTTACCAAGGGAATTGGTTTCCTAACTTGTTATTATTGTAATTTCTTATGTTTTATTGAAATTCTAGAAGGAATGCATAGGATAGGATTTGTTTAATTGAGTTTGGTTAAATGTAAGTGAATCTTACTATGATAGCATATCTCTAGAGTTGTGAGGTATAGAAGTGATCTCTTGAGGATAATGTGGATCTGAGAGATCCTTGCAAAATTTATGGAGTCTAAGTAGGATCTGAAACAAATTCAGGTCTCAGCTATGTGTTGTATATTTTGTAAGCCTATGGGAAATCAAAAGGTGTATGTAGAGACAGAGGAAGAAAGAGGTAGAGTGTGAGTAGAGAGGCCAAGCGTGGCCAAAAGGCCAAACAGAGGCCAATTGAATGTAAATCGGGCCAAGGAAGGCGAGAAGGCCTTGTGTAATTGTGTACAGATTCATTTATAGAATCTATGTGTGTTTATCTAGTGTTTTTTATATCATTAGATGAAGTGTGAGTTATTGAATCCATATCATATCCTCTGTGTGTTAAATTGTTCTCTAAACAGTGATGTACAGGTTCAGATCACAATCGATCATCGATCATCGATCATCGAAGAGATCGATGATCCTAATCAAAGATAGTTTGGGTTGAGTTGTTTGGACATGTGGATGAACAGAGGTCAAAGATTGTTATGCATGCAAGGTAAGCATCAAGGAACAACAATTGTTGGATCGAGATCATATTAAATTCCTCACGCACATAACCAAAGGATCATGACCATTCAATCTAGATTTAGATAGACGGTTCTCGTTATAGAGGACCATGTGCATCGGAGGATATAAAGTGTTCAAGGATGCAAAAGTCCCAAAAGTTCGATGAAAGGAGCATATATGACTGTCAAATCCATAGGCAGATTGATGGACGACAATGTATCGGGGTTTAGAAGGTGCAAGGAATTTAAAGGACAGTCGACCAATCCATGTCTCGAAGAGATCAATGGTTCGTATTACATCTGGGACAAGCCACTAGATCAATGGTTCTCATTACGATGAACCTCAGGAGTTTTTGGTTGATGAGAATTTTGAAAGGTCCCAATGATGACAAACATCATGCTGATGTAAGAAACTCCAGTGAGGGAGTGTCATGTGGTCCATACAGAAGATGACATGTGTTAAAGTCAATTTGGCATATGGTGCGTGTGAAATCCATGAAATGAAGTGACACATGGAATCCTAGTAAACAAGTGGCAGGTGTTAGGTCCATGTAGGCAATCCCAAAGCACATACACGTAGTTGTATAGTAGGGATGGGAAGATTGTGACCGTTGATCACTAGAAATATCAACGGTCCATATTATTTCATATTTCAGACCTCAACGAGTTTCTGTTTGTTGGATAGTATAAAATTTTTGACGTCTCGAGATCAAGATACGACAGGATGACGTAAAGGCATCCATACAGGAAATGACATGTGGTGAGAGTATTGTGACCATTGATCATGAAAGGATCAATGGTGATCCATTATCAAGAGGAATATATCCAATCGTCGATGAGAAAGAGGTGATCTACGGCCAAGGTTGAACGTGTATCGATAAAGTTCTAGGATTATAAGCACAGGGTTCTGTCCCATGGTTTTGGAAAAGATAAGAACATGGTCACAACCATTGGTCATGAGGAGTATTAATACCAATGCTTAAGTGATTAAGGGAATAAGCACCAAGTCATGAGCATCTGGTCGTGTTGACAAAAGGGCTTAATGTCAGACTAAGGAAAGGTGCTTGGTTTTAAGTGTGGGGTTCTAGAAGTTGGTCACAAAGAGTATAAGTGCCCATCTTTGAGCGTTGTAGATAAGCACCAATATAGACTGGTGAAAAAACAGAGTATTTCAGACTCTTTAACAGAGGATTTTGGGCCCATATAATGAAATTGAGAGCAACTCGAGATTGTAGCTGCAAAAAAGTTTACTTATAACTCTACATTTATGGGAAACTATCCTGGTGGGTCTTTATCAATTGGTATCATAGCAAGTAAATGCTCTTTGAAATTTTGTAAGGGATATAGAGCAAGAGACAACTTTTAGTAGAAGAGAACCTTAACAGAATTATGCAGACATGCAGAAAAAGGAATTGGATTTCCTTAAGTGGATTATTGTAGATTTGAGACCATCCCAACCAAGAAGTAGAATTGGGAGAAGATGTTGAATATATCCAAACAGATCTTGTAGATATTGTTCATATATTTTGATGTGTTAACTCTGTTAAAAACATATTATGTTTACATGTAGCAACATAAGGAATGGTAGCAACCATTGCAGCTAGTAGAATTGTGATAGAGGAAGAGGAAGCAAGTGAAGCTTTTAGGTGAAGAAGCTTGTGGAAGAAACTTACAACAAGGGATGTTGTAAATACTTCTAACAGATAATTGGAAGTGAGGATAACAATAGAAGTTCTCAAAGAAAGGTGAGTAGGTGCAGAAATCAGAGAAGAGTAGGGTTGCTCATGAGTTTTCGTAGAAGAGAACCAGAAGAATACCAAGAGGTCATGCTTAGGTAAAGCTTGATGAGGTATTGAGTGGAAAGATGTAGATAGTTGCTACAGAAAAGACCCTCTAGGGGAAGTTTTTGTGGATGCCCCTATAAAAATAGCCCAAAAATCTGTTTATAGTGGATGATACTAGCGGAGGCGAGCAGGCGAAGGTTTTAGTGGATGTTTTACGCTAGTGCTTTTATAAGTACATAACGAAACGATGTGTTTTATACAATAGACGCATCAATTCCCTCAAAACTAGTGCATTGTAGTAGGGTTATTTAAAATAAAGAAAATTATTTTCCGTTGCGCTATGGAAATAATGATGCACCAGGAAATAATGATGCACCGTAATAGCGTTCTTTAAAAAAAATCGGGTGTGCAACTTAACACTGGAAGCATTGGTGTGCTATTATTAGAGTGCACCATTATATGGTTAAATAAAAAACATTTATGCACCAATGTGGGATTGTGTCAAAAAATATATTCTAGTGCACTCCATTGTATCATGAGCACCGGTGCTCTAATATGGAGCATCGTGTTAGGGTAAATTTCCATATTTACACAGTGCGATATGTAAAATCAATCGAATTGGGGCATCTATTATTATACTGCATCGTGTCATGCTTAAACAAAAAAAATTGCACCATTTAATTTTCAAAACATGTACGGTGATGCGCTATGTAGTAGTAAACGCACTGGTGCACATGTGTGTTCAAAAATATGTGCATCGTGCTAGGGTTGTTTTAAAAAAATATAACTAGTGTGCTCAGTAAACATGTACTCCCCAGTGCAGTTGGTCATTGGGCGCACCGGAACAAGGTTTTATAACAAAAAATTATCGATGTTAAAAATCATTTTTACCATTTTCAGTGTTGTAGAG
>JZKD02S1643359.1:108098-119033 GCA_000966675.3 Picea glauca
AAAGAGAGCATGGGACAATGCACTTCCGCCAAGTATATATGGCTAAAGCTAGAGGATACATATCAAAGCAAAAAGGAAGACCTTGAAGACAACTCCATCAAGAAGAATGAAGGTAAAGAATATCCAAAAACTCTTGATTGCATTATTTATAAATGTGATGTTGGAAAAAAGGAAGATCTTGAAGACATTTCAAATGAAGGCAAAGAATCATGTGATGATGTTGGCAAAAAGGAAGATCTTGAAGACATTTCAAATGAAGGCAAAGAATCATGTGATGATGTTGACAAAGAGGAAGATCTTGAAGACATTTCAAATGAAGGTAAATAAACTCCACAAACCCTTGATTGCAATAATTCAAAGTGTGATGATGTTGAATTTTTCTCTACTAGTAAAGAAGAAAATCTAATAGTTTGGATAAAATCAATTGATTGTTATCCCGTGGAAGAAGTAGAAGAAAAACTATTGGATCTTAAAGAGAAAAATGAAAGAAGACTATATGAATATAGCAATGACCACTATTATATAGACTATAGTTATCTTTCGGATAATACTAAAAAGTTTCTTAAGAAGAGTCAAAAGCACATCTTGAAGTTAAAGGAAATGCTCAAAGATCAAGAAGAGAGTAATAAGACTTAATTAGTTGGAAAGGAAGAAGAGATCGCAAGACTAGATAATGAAAAAGAAGATAAGAAGGTAAATGATGAGAATAGCAAAAGTTTTGAAATTATTGTCCATATCAAGACCCAAATTGAAGAAGCCAAAAGGGTAGAGGAACTATTGAGGGATCAAATAAATAAAAAAGAAGAATCATGTCATAAGTTAGAAGCTGAAATTGTTGATCTTAGAAAGAAAGTAGAAAAGTCAAACAAATTCTTGAATAGCTCAAAAATATTGAATTGGATATTGGAAAGTCAAAGATCACCAAATGATAAATCAGGTCTTGGATACAAGGGAGAAGCTACATGTGTTGAAGCAAGCACCTCAAAGAAGCATAAGGTAAGTCCCTCGGTCTCAAAGGATGAAGACAATGTTGAAAATCAACCATCTACACAAGGCAAAGAAAATTTCAAAAGAACAAAGCAAGGAAGACATCAAGAAGCCATCCTTACACCTCAGAGAATATGGACGCCAAAGAAAAGGTTTGAAAGTGTTTTTCATGGTAAATGTCATTCATGTAATGAATATGGTCACAAAGCTTTGAAATGCATATCTTATGCAAGGAGAAATAGTGGAATATTTCATAACACCATAAGGTGTTGGAGATGTGATCAAGTAGGACACGTTGATGTTCACTGTCACAACATGAGATGCTACAGATGTAGTGGATTTGGCCACCAATCCCGGGATTGCTGGAATACAAGAAGAAATTCCATGATGAGGACTTCATATAGTATGACTAGAAGAAGGAATGAAGTAAGGAAGGGAGACATATTTGAGAAAATGGAAGCTCAAAGCTCAAGTTTTGAGAAGTGGGGATACCTTCAGAAGTGGGTGAAGAAGACTGAACAACCAGAGTAGAATGGAAGCCTTAAGGGAGGCTCAAATGTGACATCTACAGAAGCATACAAGGATGATAGTGGTAATAGTTGCGTACATACGCAGGATGACCTTGAATAGGTCGCGTACATATGTGATTTGTCTATGCAACAGGTCGTGTATATGTGGTAAATCCTAGGGAAAAAGGGCCATGCACATGGGTTGTAGCTTGATGTGATTGTATAACTCTGTGATACAGGGACTAACATAGTTTGTTGCAGGTTCTGACATTGTTTATTGTGGGTTTTCATGTTTACATATTGGATTATGTAATGTGATGATATAAAATGAAAGGTTATCTTGGATGGGTGGAATTAACCCATGAGTATGGTTTGTGGCATTTACTGTTGAAGAACAATGATGGTTATGAAAATGAAGTTATGGCACCTTGGTTATGTGATATATCTTGGTAATGATATCTAGAGATGTCATTGATATTTTGAAGCATACTACTAGTACATGTATTATTGGATGCCTAGTATTTGTTGTAGTGAATGGAGGATTGAGGCTGATATGTTGGAGTACATGGTTGGTACATATTTGAGTCTGGTTGATTTATTGTATGATGTAGTAGTGGAAGATTATCTGTTGGATAACTTTGTGCATGCATTTGGCATATGGATGGGCTACATATTGGGACATGTAGTTGGTAAATTGATGTTAGGTGCATTGTTGATCATGTTGTACAACATTGAGGAGTCATAGCTTGATCTATAGTTGATGCATGATTGGTACACTTCTAGTACATTGATAGAGGCACCTACTAGCAGGTTGATAGGCACATGTTTTGTGTGGATTTGGTATACCTGGATGAGGATTCATCTTGTTGTGATACTTGCTTGGTACAAGTGGTGATGCATGTTGACATACATGTTTGGTACACTCATAGATGGTATATGATTGGATGATAGTACTTGGCTAAAAATATACCATTGGTATTACTTGTTTAGCATGTTGGTAGATGCACATGGTTGGCATGTTGGTAGAGGCATATGATTGATGCATTCCATTGATGATATCTTATCGCACATTGTATGGTGTTGATGTATATGGTTGATGTCCATGGGTGTTGTGCATGGTAGGCACACATTTTGGAACATGATGTATTTGTTCATTCATCGACATATCTTGTGCTTTAGGATGTTTTGTATGGCATGAGTTTGATGCATGGAGAGGTCCAAGGATTGTCATAGAAAGTGTGATTTTTCTATAATCCAGTTGAACAGTAGCATTTGCAGCAGAAGCATATTGCAGTGATAAGAATATTTTTCACATTGTAGAGAAGATAGGGGGAGACATACCCATATGGGGATTCATTCTTCTTCCCATGATTCTATGAGGAGATACTTATCGGATGCATAATAGGAAAGAGCCCTATATTTGAAGAAAGAGTACATAAGCATAATTCCAGGAGGAGCGATGGTCATAGGGGGAGTATGAGAAATATATGTTCAACATTACATCAGAGTGATATCCCTTGTTCAAAAGGGGAGATATTATTCAGAGGAAGATCAAAGGAATTCGGATAGGGGAAGAGATAGTCACAGGGGGAGCAGCCCCAAGGGGAGAATGACCCTTTTCCATTTATGTCAAAGGGAGAGAGATAGTCACATTGATGTGATTGATGATTATTGATGTGGAGAGATAGTCACATTGATATATGACTATTGATGTAGAGAATGCCGTGTCTACATGTTGACATCAATGTTGGTATTGTCATCAATGCCAAAGGGGGAGATTGTTGGATCATATTTTCAATGATTCCAAAGATTGATGTCAAGTGATTGATTGATTAATGTCAAGTGATTGATTGATGTCAAGTGATTGATTGATGCCAAGGGATTTATTGATTGATTGATTGATTGATGTAGTGTCCTTGATGTGAATAGATAGATGACAAGTGGAATCATAATCATTTATATGATGCATAGTTGGGTTGATGTAAAGATGAGTCATTATTGTCTTATCATCATTGATAAGTTGCACAAATGGATGAACTCCTAAGTGGTCCCCTTATGGTGAAATCCCTCATGGGAAGATGCTTTACGGTTAAGTTATCCTAGAAGTATGGTTGGAGAACCCATCCTTATATGTGGAATAATGAGATGAAGGTCGGTCAAGTTGTTGGTGAAAATATCCTAGATTGATAGTGCTTGTCATGCCATTTCCGGTGGTATGTGGAAGGTCATATAACTCTTCATAGTTTGAGATTTATGGCCCTACGAACATGAAGGACCCTCATATGTTGGCTTGAAGCCCCAAGAGGTCAAAGAAGTTAAAGTGGTTGAAAAGAAGAAATTATTATTTAAATAATAAAGTGAAGTGACAAAGTCAAGGAGGATTATTTAAATAATAAAGTGAAGTAACAAAATTTAAGAAGATTATTTAAATGATAAAGTTAGGTCACAAAGTCAAGAAGAAATATTTAAATGATAAAGTAATGGAAAACTTTCTATTTATGGAAAGTGGTTAACCCTAAAAAGAGGAAAATAGGTTAATTAACCTAGAAGTGGGTTAAGTGACCTAGAAGATAGCTACTTGGAGAGTATAAATAGGAGGCAAGGGTCTCTTATGAAATGTACCTCTTGTGTATCATTTGCGAGATCTCTTGTACATCCTTGAGAATGTATTGAAGATCTATTATGAGAGGGAGATCATCTGGAGGATCCCAAGGACACATTAAAGTTTTGGCAAGTCTGAGATCATGACGGCAAAAGTCTCAGAAGCTCAGAAACCCTAGTTTTTTAGGTATACGCGGATTTCAGTGAGCTAGGGCACGTACATACACGGGTTGTATGAGGACAGGGTGCGTACAGTGAGTGAAGTCATGAAGACTTGTGATTGATATGATGACATGCTCTTAGAGACTGAAGCAGGTTCCAGATCTGCATTTTATGGGCTCACAATTGCCATAGAAACTTTGGTATGGTTACATTGTTGTTTTGATGGATATTGTTTCTTGTTGTGTAGTGAATTCTTAAGGCATTCTGGGTATGGTTGTTTTGATGTGGTTTGTGTTGGTTGATGGAGTGAGCAGCACTCTTATGATTCAGTACTGATATTATTGATATAGTATATTGGTTGTTTGTACATGATGAGTAGCATCCATATTGTATGGTTCAGGAGAATGAGATTGTTGTAGAAGAACATAGATGTGTTGAGATGTAATGTTTCTGACTTGGCTAGTCTAGGAAATGTTTCTAATGTGTGTGTAGGATCAAAGGTTTACAGCATATAAATGATCATACAAATAATAAATGAGACAAAGGACAGCAAAGTTTGTATTATGATATCTTTGTGGATTACAAAATGGTTGAATGCGGCTGAATAAACTGACAATACTTGACTAGATCAACAGACAAAGGATCTTAGATGGAATACAAATAAGAAACTGCGGCTGAATAAAATAAAAACACTCGGCTAGATCAAAAGACAAAATGATCTTAGCCGGAATACAAATAAGCAACTAAAAGATAATACCTGGAATATGGGAGCACTACAGAATCAATGAAGAATGATGGAAGACTTGGATGATCTTCCCGGTGACTAGGGTGTGTCTTTCAACACCGAAATCAGCCAACTAGTGTCTTCCTCCTGGAATACATTGAACTATCTCTCTTGAGATGTGCCTCTTCTCCTCAATGACAAGTCATAATCTGCATAATAATGAATTAGGTCGTTGACCCTTCCTTTATAGCTTCCCAAAACCCTAAATCATGTTGAAACCCTAATTCACTATTGACTTCCAAAACCCTAAATCATAGTTGAAACCCTAATTCATTGTTGACTTCTATTTTTAGCTCATAATGACTTAAAATCACTTTTAACCCTTTTTAGCTCAATGTCACTTTCTGAATATAACACATGTGACTAGAGTGACCTCTAGTAACCCGGTTTACCCCTCTTTGGCCCTGGCTATAGTCTAACGGGGCGGTTTAGACCATTAAAGCCTCCTCTCTGGAGCTCCTATTTGGAAAGGGAAATTACAGTCATCCCTTCCCGAAATTGCTTATCCTCAAGCAATACCAGTCCAGGGTGTTGCAACACATGTTCACTCTCCCAAGTAGCGTCTTCTACTGGAAGCCCTCTCCATCTGATCAAACACTCTCTAGTGACCATGCTCCTCAGTTTCCGCTCTCGGAACTCCAAAACCTCCTCTGGAACTAACTCCAACTATCCCTCCTCATCCAACGGGGGAATCTCCTCTGATGTGCTAATGAATTGTCCCACTTCCTTTTCTAGGCAAGACACGTGGAACACATTATGAATCTTGCTCCCCTCTGAAATCTCTACCTCGTAAGCAACCTTGCCTACTCGGTGCATAATCCTGTAAGGACCAGAAAATCTAGGTTTGACCTTCTCAGCCCCACTCTTCTTCAGAGATGATTGTCTGTAGGGTTGGAGTCTCAAGAAAACCAAATCTCCAACCTCAAATTTGCACTCTATCATGTGCATGTCCACACTTATCTTCTATCGGTTTTGTGTCGTCTGGAGGTTCTCTTTCAACAAATTGAGGATCTCCTAACTCTCTATGATCCAATCCTTAGCCTTGGAAGCTCTGCTCTCCCTGAAGACCAAGTCTACCAAAGTGGGATCATCGTATCCATACAATGCTCGATAGGGTGTCATACCAATGAACATTCGGAAGGTGGTGTTGTAGCAATGTTCTCCTAAATGTAACCACTTTAACCATGTTCTTTGTTGTCCTCCTACATAGTTCCTCAAATAAGCTTCAACCCACTTGTTGACAATCTCATTCTGCCCATTTTTCTAAGGGTGATAGTTGGTGCTAGGTGTCAACTCTGTCCCCACCAACCAAAACAACTCTCTCCAAAATGTCCCTATGAACCGACTATCCCTGTCACTGACAATGTTCTTCGGCAACCCATGAAGTCTGAAGACCTCCCTAAAGAAAAGATCAGCTACCTGAACTGCGTTGTATTATGTCGATGTGGTGTAGAAGTGAGAAAACTTTATCAATATGTCGACCACTACATAGATACAGTCCTTACCATAGACCTTGGGTAGACCGATGATGAAGTCCATAGATATACTCTTCCATTTCTGCTCTGGAATGGGGAGTGGCTGAAGTAGCCCTGCTGAAAGAGCATGCTCTGACTTGTTTTGCTGGCAAGTCACACACTCACTGACGTGTCTCATAATGTCTTTCTTGAGTCCCTTCAATGGGAACCTCTCTCTGATCTGTCTGTAGGTTTTGAAAACCCCCAGATGGCCTACTAGAGGTGAATCATGAACTGTAGTGAGGATCTTCTTCTTAAGCCCTGAACATGGCACCAAGTAGACTCTATCCTTGTAAAATATGACATTTTCAATGACCCTATACCAGTCATCCTGTATCTTCCCATCCATCACCTCACAAGCGAACTTGTTCTTAGAATATTCCACTAACAAGTGGGATTTCCAATCTGTTGAAATCTCCATAAAAGAACATGTCGCAGGTCTCCTCGATAGTGCATCGACCACAATGTTCTTATTCACCTTGACATACTCTATGTCAAAGTCGAATGCATGTACCTTCATCACCCATTTATGTTGGCGCTCACTGAGGTCCTTCTACTCAAGGAAATACTTCAAACTGTTGTGATCGGTCTTGACCATGAATTTTCTGCCCACCAAATATTGTCTGAACTTGGTCAAGGCATGAATGATTGCCAACATTTCCTTGTCATAAATGGAGTAAAACCTCTCAGGTTGACTAAGCTTTCGGCTCTCGAATACAATGGGGTGTCCTCCCTACATCAAAACTGCCCCAATCCCTTTGCCGGATGCATCACACTCTAGTACAAATGGCAAGGCAAAGTCTGGTAGTGCCAACACTGGACAAGTGCCCATGACTTCCTTCATGTGATCAAAGGCTTCATGTGATTTCTTAGTCCATATGAATGCCCCATGCTTGGTAATATCTGTCAGTAGTGGTCCAAGCTGAGAAAAACCCCAGACAAACCACCTGTAATAGTTTCACAGCCCGAAGAAGCTCCTCAATTATGTCACATTCTTGGGCGTCGGCCAATCCAGAATGGCCCTGATCTTCTCTTGGTGCACCTGTACCCCCTATGCACTGATGATGTGGCCTAAGTAAAGCAACTATGTCATACCGAACTCACACTTGGACTCTTTGGAATACAATGACTATGCCTCCATCATGCTCAATACCTCATCCAGGTGCCTCATATGATCTTGCCATGACCGGCTATAGATCAAGATGTCTTCGAAGAAAACCAAGAATGATTTCCTTAACTGATCCTTGAATATATGATTCATGCAAGACTGGAATGTATTGGGTGCATTGGTTAGCCCAAATGGCATAACCAGGAACTCAAAGTGTCCAAAATGACATCGAAATGTCATCTTCTCTATGTCCAACTCTCAGATGTTGATCTGATGATAACCAAAGCGTAGATCAATTTTTGATAAGAAAACTGCCCCATGCAGTTCATCCATCAACTTGTCAATGCGTGGGATAGGGTATCGGTTCTTGATGGTTTTCTTATTCAAGGATCGGTAATCAATGCACATCCTCATGGTGCCATCCTTCTTCAGAACTAAGACAACTGAAGAAGCGAATGGGCTGCTACTCGGTCTGAGGTGTCCCATCACCAACAATTCCTTGATTGCCTTCTCTATCTCATCCTTGAACCTCCTAGGATGACGATAGGGGGGGTGATCATAGGTTTGGCCCCCTCCTCCAATTCAATGGTGTTCTCAATCCCCCTGTCAGGTGGTCTCCCTGGTGGAATTGTCTCAAAGACCTGTTGATGTCGTCCCAATAAATTCTTGATCTCTGTATGGTATTATTGTTGACCTTCTGAATCCTTCTGAGTAGTGATCAAGCATTTTGCAGCATATGTTACCTCCCCATGTCTGAATATCCTCTCCATCCTCTTGGCTGAAACTGTCCTGGGTGCTCCTTTCGACATACCTCTTAGAACAACCTTCTTCCCATCTTGATCTCTGAATCCCATTTCCAAGGCTTGGTAGTTAGTAGTGATTTTTCCCAAGGTAATCATCCACTGAACTCCTAACACCACATCTATGTTTGATAGGTCAACCACATAAAATGTGTCTCTCATTTTGTAGTTGCCTAACTTCATCTCTAAGTTTGGAAATATGTCTAGACACTCCATTGTGTGGCCATATGCTACTGCAACATCAAACCCCTCAAACTCCTCTATCTAAAGTGCCCGTCTCAATACTAGTGAAGAGTCGATGAAGTTGTGGGTGGCCCCACCATCTATCAGGGTGTTTGCCCATTGCCCCTGAATAATCCCTATGATATGGAGGGTATCATACATAGAAACACCGGAAAGGGTCACTATGACTCCTCCCATTGTTGGTTTCCTCTTGTTTGCCTGATCTGGAAGTTGTGGCACTACTAGAGGATGGGATCCTACCAGTGTCGGTGGTCTATGGGGAGGCTTCTCCTCTGCTGGTGTTGACTCCTCCTCTGAACTAGTGGATCCATTGTCTTGCTCCTCCTCCTCACTATCTGCGCTATCTATTGCTACCTCAATATAATGAATCTCTTCCTTGCCCATGAACCTGTGGCCTGGGACCCAAATATCTCTGCAGCTAAAGCAAAGATTCTTCCTCATAAGCTCCCACCTAGTCTCATCATCCAACTTCTCCTTGCCCTTCCATTCTCTCTGGAATGGCTTCTTGTCTCGATCCCTCTGGGGCATAAATGGTTTGGAGAAAGTTTTAGTATTTGGCATTGAGTCTGCTAGATCTTGAGTGTGAAGGATGGCATCCTGCAAAGTGGGAGGCATGTATGCCTTCACCCATCCTCTCAAAGGCTCTGTGAGTCCTTCTGTGAATAGCATGATCATCCTGGGCTCTGATATATCTGTCACTGCCACGACTACCCGTTGAAACTCTGTGATGAACACCTTTGTTGTGCCAGTTTGTCTCAACTGGGCTAGATCCCTGAAGTGTATCTCGGGATCCTTCCTGTCAAACCTGTCCATGAGCCTATCTGTAAACTCCCTATAGAAGGTGATGCCATTGTGACCCAATGTCACCAGTCCATGATACTACCACTCGTGTGCCTCACCCTCCAAGTGTAAGGTCGTGAAGTTGATGGCCTCTGTCTCAGTCATTTGGTTGAGCTTGTAATACGTGTCTAGCTTCTATACCCAAGCTCTGGAGGTGTATTTGTACGATCCATCGAAAGAA
The DNA here is from genome assembly GCA_000966675.3 of Picea glauca. Lineage (NCBI taxonomy): Eukaryota > Viridiplantae > Streptophyta > Pinopsida > Pinales > Pinaceae > Picea > Picea glauca. The sequence goes on from JZKD02S1643359.1 coordinate 117,828, forward strand.
GGGATGGTGAGTTTCCCAACATTTCGGATGAAATCGAGTTTATGCCCCTGCTATTGTTGTGGTCCTCCCCTCTGCGACTCTTTGGGGTGGTTCCTGAGTATGAGTCCACAGTACTCGACTAAGGTCATGTCCTTATGGAAGTCATGACCCAATGCTACGTACTCCCTCCTATACTCTACAATGTCATCGGCATGAGTGGGTGGCCTCTGTGTTATCGGTGGAGGTGCTACTACCGGTGGTGCCCTATGGAAACTGGGAAACAAGGGTCTGGGAATCCTACTCCCAAGTTCCCTTGTGCTTCATGTGGGACTTGTGTATCTGGGGTGCCCACYCTAGCCAATCTATCAACCACCTGTGCCAAGGACTGAGACATGGTCCATTGACTAGCTAACATATCATTGATAACCTGCATGAAAGTTGCCTCTGGATCTACAGGGGCCTTGCCACTACCCTCTGGTCACTCATATCTGTCTCCTAGCATCCTCTCTGCCTCGATTTCAGCCTCACGCTCTACCCTTCTCTTTGCTTCTCTGTGTGCCTCTTTATCTTCCTCTGAGCTAGGAGGAAAAAGGGTAAAATCAGGCCTATGCCTTCTTTCCTGATGTCTGTTGTAAGTGACATATTCATCACCTACGTGTTCATGGCCCTTTGGTTCTTCTGTTTCACTCATTGTTTTTAGTCACAGGCTGGCAAGACTAAAGATCTGATACCACTGTAATGTTCCTGACTTGTCTAGTCTAGGAAACCCTTCTAATGTGTGTGTAGGATCAAAGGTTTACAGCATATAAATGATCATACAAATAATAAACGTGACAAAGGACTGCAAAGTTTGTATTATGATATCTATCTGTATTACAAAATGGTTGAATGTGGCTGAATAAACTGACAATACTCGACTAGATCAATAGACAAAGGATCTTAGCCGGAATACAAATAAGCAATTGTGGCTAAATAAAATAACAACACTTGGCTAGATCAAAATACAAAAGGATCTTAGTCAGAATACAAATAAGCAACTAAAATATAATACACAAAATATGGGAGCACTGTAGAATCAATGAAGAATGATGGAAGACCTGGATGATCTTCCCGGTGACTAGGGTGTGTCTTTCAACATCGAAATCAGCCAACTGGTGTCTTCCTCCTGGAATACACTGAACTATCTCTCATGAGATGCACCTCTTCTTCTAAATGACAAGTCATAAT
>JZKD02S1643359.1:129191-148083 GCA_000966675.3 Picea glauca
GACTAGGAGGTATAATTACAACTAATGGCCTAAAGCCGACATAAATAAAATAACATTACTAATCTAATATGCCCCAATTAAGGGGTAATGAGCCAATATTAGGGCTTAACATCGAAAATGTTGAGTTCGTCCACTTTTAACTCACTCCTTAAACCCTAAACTCAAAGCCTCGTTGTTATTATTTTTACAAGCAAGGATAAAAAAATCCATCTAATTATAGGACCATTATGATTATCCCTCTTTTAGGCAAGTTATATGACATTATTTTTGAAAAGAACATTAGAGTATCGTTAGAAAGCCATGAAAAAAGAGCTTAGGTCAAATTTTATAAGCTATCATTCAAATATATATCACCTTGTTATGCTTAGGATCATTGTGGGAACATGCTGCAATAATAAAACCAAACTCATGTATTGCTTCGTTGACTTTAGAAAAAAATTTGACACAAAGCCTATAACTAACCTTTGGAATAAATAAGAAGAGCTAAAATTTCCTTTCGATTTGACTACTATTGTAATAATGTTGTATGAGAATTTTATTGCCAAGTTTAGGAACACTAAGGGTTGGTCGGAAGAAATTAATTGTAATATAGGAGTTAAGCAAGGGTGTCCCCTATCCCCTGCCGTTTTTGGAATATACATTAACAAGTTAGAGGGTTGTTTGGCAGAAGTAGGTTGCGTTGACACAACTCTAGCCATCATAGCCATCATCCTTCTTTATGTTGATGACATTGTTCTTATGGCGAGGAGTCCCCATGATCTCAAGAAGCAACAAAAATTCTCAAGGATTTTTGCTCTAGTACGGGTATGATTGTTAACGCTGACAAAACAAAGGTTATGATAATCAAATGCAAAAAGATCACTTATGATAATTTTGTGTATGACAACAACAACTTGGAGGAAATGTTCGCATACAAATATCTTAGAATCAATCTTAATCGCAAGCCTAACTGGAACTATAACATTGAGAAAATGATAAATGGAGGGTGGAAAGCTTATTATGGTCTTGAAATCAGTTGCAAATCAATGGACCTTTGGATTTGGGATAAGAAGAAACTCCTCTTTGAAACTCTTGTAACTTTTGTTATCTTCTATGCTTATAAAGTTTGGGGCTATAACATCTCTAGAGAATTGTGGAGAAAGATAGAGCTCCAAATCCAAAAGCGTTTTATAACTTATAATGTTAAAATTAAAGGCAATACACCCTATCCTATCCTCCTCATAGAAGCGAGTCTTTCCCTCATTGAGAGCATGGCTATGACTAGGTACCTAATATACAAGAACAAAATAAACAACATGGAAGACAAGAGGCTTCCTAAGTTGCTTCAAACTCCAGTTAAAACCACCTACTACTCAAGTGAGGTTAGCATAAAGATGCCAAGGCTTAACTAAATCATTGGGGAATCAAGGAAGATGTCATTCTACAAAATAACAATAATATTGAAAGTATTATTACATATAAATTTAAGGAGAAATTGTGGTGTGATGAAGAATTAAATGATAAGAGAAAATTAAGATACTATAAGGAGGTGATCGACCATAATCTAGAAGATCAAAATCATCTCTTCATTTTAACTAGCGTAAAGAAGAAAATCAACATTGCTAAAATAAGAACAAATTCTCATGAGTTCCATAGTGAAACAATGTGTTGGACAATTCCTAAAACATAGTGGGTAGAAATAATTTGTCATCTTTGCGACTAAGAGAGTTGAAGATGGAAATCACTTTCTCTTAGAATGTCTCGGGTACACCCACATTAGATCTCAATTTCAAAATATTTGTTACAACACTGACCTTCCTAAACTTTTAACTCATTAAAACTATGGTGATTTAGGAATGCTTCTTTTAAAGCTATCCGAGCACAAAAATAAAATTTTAAAGAAAACCAAGTAACTCCTTACCTTTCTTAAGGTCAGATAGACAAAAATTGGCCTAAGTGGATGCTAATAACCACCATCATAATATAATAAATTGCTCAAGATGAGTAAGGATAAGATCCATGATGTTGCTTTTAGTACGAGCAATGACCATATCTTTCAACTCAAAGGAGGTTCAACTATAAATTATGATGCTTGACATACCTATTGGAACATAAAATAAGACATTCAAATTAAGAATATCAATAACACTATATCTCATGTCCATATAAAGTTTAAAGATAAGGTCTTGATGGATAATGAAATCATTAATAAGAGGAAGCTAAGATACTGCAAAGTTTTTATGAATCATAATTTGGATGATCAAAATATTTTTCCAACATTATGAAATTAAAAAACAAAATGAATATTGTCAAAATCAAGCCAATACCTCTGACATCTATAGTGAAATTGGTCATTAGACTAACTCAAAAACTCCTTCAGATAAGTGAATTTATAAAATTTATGATATAAAGAAAATTGAGAATGAACACTATTTCCTTTAGAATACCTCATCCTTAATAATATATGAAATAATTTTCCTCGTTCCATTATTTAATTATTTTTTTAAAACTTCTCAAATTACAAAAACCAATGACTTTGTTATTTTTATTTCCATCATATCCAAATATAAAATTAATATTTTCTTTATTCAATAAACCTCGTTATCATTAACAATGTGACCTCATGGAACACTATTATAAAAGTCTTCCTTATTAAAAAAAAAAAGGCCATGAGTAGATGCGAGATACTCTTGCTGCATGGTTGGTTCCTACGTTGAAAGCACCATAAATGCTTTCTATAATGTCTTTCGAGAAACTTTATTTTAAAATTATTCTAAAATAAATACATTTAAATTTTTTTATGTTTAAAAAAAACATAATTTTTAAAATCAATTATAGGTGATTTATTATTTAAAAAAAAATTAATTATAAAATTTAATTTCACATTTTAATTTATTGGATTTTTTTCTATACGAAAATTAGTAACACATAATCCAAGTAAGAATTCAAAGGAAATCATCAAAATAATTTTTAATTTATTGAATTTTTTTCTATAAAAAAATTAGTAACACATAATCCAAGTAAGAATACAAAAATTAGTAACACATAATCCAAGTAAGAATTCAAAGGAAATCATCAAAATAATTTTTAATAAAAAAACTTTTTTAATACACATTTTAATAAAAAAAACTTTTTCTATACAAATTTTTAAGAATTTTTTTTTATATACAAAGGTTGGTATAACACATAGTCCAAGCAAAAATCCAAAGAAAATCATCAAAATAATTTTTAATAAGAAAACGAGTATAGGGTGGAGCATCTATCCACAACCTTAGGTCAAAATCTACAAAGCACTAATGTTTTGGAAAGGTCTATTATTTTGAATTACTGTAAATAATTCTTAATTAAATTTTTTAATGTAAAAACCCTCAGATATACCTAGTTTATACCATACATGATTACGTCATATGAACTCATTGGCATGACTTTGACAATATGATATAAAATCCTCATTGGAATGGCACAAAATCACGGTTGGCACAAAACACTAAGTCATGGCATTGCCCTACCCAGTTTGATATTCATCATACAACGTTGGAAACTTGGCATTGATTGCCCTACCCGATTTTATATTCATATGAGACAAAAGCTTTTCTATACAATCCAAGCAAAGTTCCACAATGTAAAGTCTTCCGACAAATGGGTGTGTAGTAGTTGCATGATTGTGGTTGTAATTCTCTATACCTCGATTGGACCCATGGCATGAATTATCCCCACCTTTGTTTTTAAGTGAGTTATTTTTATAGGTTGTTTACTAAAAAGGAGCAATCTTTACAATGTTGGAATGGTTTAGAATGGGTTTGTGTTAAAATTTTAGATAATATTTATTTTATTTTATGTAACATGTAATTATGTATGTATGGAAAATTTTCATAAATTTTATTGTCATGGATGAATGGTAATTAGTGTAAACTATAATAGGTTCGATTTATCAAGGACAATGAATATTAACATATCATATATAGTAGGCTTGAAGACTTGATCTTGAGATCTGTTATTTTAATTCACAACACTCAACCACTCGAGCTAACCCATTAGGATATAATTCCATTTTTTCTTATCTAAACTCATAAGGTGTCGGCGTACTAAGTCTATTTGAGTAGCTCAAAGACAACCCAAACCACCAAACTACATGTACTAATCAACACAATACTTAAGTAACAATTTCATTTATTCCAAGTCAAAATAACATTCAAAATTCAATTCAACCATTACTCAATTTAGCTTTTCCCTTTTCTTAACAATCATAAATAACTTAGCCAAACCATATAAGCATGAAACATAAATGAACAATAATAAGGAACACAATCACTTATAGTGGGAAACTCATTATCATTGGAAGGAAACCCACTTAAACTGGTAAATAACTAATTCCAACAATATTTTACAATAATTAACCAAGGTGTTGGGAACCATAAATAATGCACCTTCTCTAAACCACAAACGGTTCATTTGCAATGATAGTGAACAATCACTTACAAGCCAAATTGTTTAAACAAAATGGTTGCTTCAACACTAAACAAATAATTTGCAACAACTTGTTTTTCCTCACCAACAAAACCTTCCAACCCAAACAATCGCTACAACCATCCATGATTATCACAGACTACAAACTTAGTTCGAACTTTGTATAGATTTTTGTGACTTGGATAGTTTTTCAAACACTTTAACTAAACATCTAAAAACCAACAATGAATTGAAATGAGCATCCAAGTGCTCTTTATATGCAAACCTTCAATGTTTGATCATTTTTCCTTAAAATGGTTCAATCACCATAATTTCCTCAAAACATGGTTGTAATGGCTTACTTGGTTCCATCTAGCCATTTAGGCAGTCTCAATCCACCTAGAAGAGGCTAACCCTTCATTTACTTTAAGGCTAACCCTTAAATTTCCCTAAATGTGGTTTAATCCATGAACTTTGCCAAAGAAATTGTTTAATTGTGCATCTCCTTGACTAGGAGAGGATCATTTCTTTCAAGGCTAACCCTTGAATTTCCCCAAATGATGCAATAACGTTTAGTTGACTCCATGAAATTTAAGTTGCCATGAGCATCTAGGACCATGCCTCCAAAAAAGTGTATTTGTGAACACAAGGTCTTCTTCTATAGCAATCTAACCAACTTTTCATAATATCCTCTTTGTTAGAGGTAATGCCTTCACCAATACATCCCACTAACTCAAAAAGTTAGCATGTTATGTTAGGCCAACTTGTACAACATTCATTTTTGTCCACCCGGAAGCTTCATTGCAAGGGAAAGGCCCTTAAATACTCCCTCACATGTTTCATATGTCATCGTCACTTGTGGTTTATCATATGCAATTTTCTAGACTCTTAAAGTTGATAGGTGTTATCTTTTTGTCTTTTATGTTTTATGGTTTGTTTTTGACTTTTGGTTATTATAATATTATAAAATTGAAAAATGTTACTTTTTGTCTTTTATGTGTTATGGTTTGTCTTTGACTTTTGGTTGTTATGATGTGATATTATAGATTAGTTAAATGACATATCTTTATATTGCATTTCATTCTACATTCTCTTCTTGAGTTTTTTTTGGTTCTTCTTGAACTTTTTGTTTTACGACCTTGAGTTTTTTTTGGTTCTTCTTGAATTTTTTGTTTTACGACTTAGTTCCTTTATAGATAGCTATATTATGTATACAAGGTAGCTTTTGATATTAGTGATGGCCAAAACGTCTATGTATGGTTTCCATTCATGTTATTAATAACTTATACAGTTTCAGAAACATGATCAACAACCATATTACACATATTGATTGCATAATTTTTTTTTTTTTTAAAGAAACATGATCTACAACCATATTGATACATATTGATTGTATATATTATAATATAAATTTATTATACATATTGATACATATTGATTGTATATATTATAATATAAATTTATTATACATATTGATTGTATATATTATAATATAAATTTATTATACATATTGATTGTATATATTATAATATAAATTTAGATTAAACTAAAGTATTATGTGTTAATGATGTGTTAATGGTTCAATGGTGAAGACAATGACATGTCAAATCACTAAATAAAATTTAATTATCTTCAAGATATGAATAAGCAATTGAAGTTGGATGCAAGTTTTATGTAATTTTGATTAAAAAATTATACATTGTCATGATAACTTCATTGATAACAAATTAACAATATTAAGTGTTCAATAATTTTCTCCTTCACAAGCAAGTCACTAAAGGTGACCAACCATTTCAAGCCAATTGTGATGCTTCTACCAAAGAAGCATTTTTTTTCTAGGAGAAAATTCACACAAAAATTATATTAAGTATATATATTTTTTTACATCCTCATAAAAATGGGTAATAACTAGATCTGACGGACTAGCCATGTCCCACTATATACAAAAAACCCTCGATCGATCCTTGCCATCCCTACCAAACCTACAAGAGTTGCTGAAAATATTATAGGGCTTGCTTCAACCAAAAAATTGAGAATAATGACTGTAATCTCTGAAAACATAACAATAACAATAACGACACTAGGAAAACCAAAAACACCCAAATGCCGAGATGGTTCAAGTAATTAGAAAATGTTCAAATGGTGAGCCGACCCCTCATTTTCTCCATCCCAAGTGAAAAAAGTAAGTCTTCCTTTTGGAGAGGAAAGTGATCACTTTGATAGTTTATCCACCTCCTCATTGGATTCGCTGAATATGTGTTGAAAACTGATACCTTGGAAGGCTGCCGCCAGGTCTCGAATTCTGATCTTAAAAAGAACTTCCAAAGAAGCACTTAAAAAGTTGTATGATAAGAATGGTGATGATAGATCATAATTTCTTCCAAACTCACGTACATAATTTAACACATTCATAATGGAAACGTGAAATTATAAATTTTTAGTAGTTATTTATTGCAAAATAATGAGCAATGCCCATTTGTTTGATGTGATGCATTATTTCGTGAGCGAAGCTATTGGTGTTGTTGATATTATTCTTCTTGAAGGAAGCATTTTTGTGAAGCTACAAAGAAGTATGACCCATGATGAGAGCTTGAGTTGGGTGTGATCCCTAATTGTTGTGTTTTGGTTAAGTTTAGGTTGTGGCAACGAATAAATACAGAAGACGGGGTAGATTAAACTTGTGAATCAGGAGGTTTCTATCCTAATGAAGTCTTAATATTTAAATGATTTGGACCTATGTGAAGTTGTGATGACTTTAGTAGCTGTGATTGATCATCTATATGAGGATTGAAATGTTGGTCATGGTTGATTTTATCTATTATGTGTGAATATGATTGATCTATTAGTTATAGAAAAAGTATAAAGGTCACAAGAGGTTGTTGTTTGTAGAGACTGTTTATTGTTGATGGTGTAATTGCTACTCATAGAGACTATGAATAATATGTGCAATGCGAGAAGTACTACAATTTCTTAGAGATATGTAGTTGTATCTTTGCATTCTTCAAGTGTTTTTGATCTTTTTGTATCTCTCATTCAATGTGCCTCAATGACAGATCATGTGTCATGGATCTGAAACACCAACCATGGTTTCTATAGCACAATGAATCTTGGAAACAATAACAACAATATAACACATTGTAAAATCTTAAAATGCCAAAAATCGTATTAAGGTTGATTTGCATGTGGCCATTTTTATTTTGGTTAAGTGAGTGATATGTTGTCTTTCAATGTGTATTCAGTTCATCTATGGTGAATCGTTGATGTCCATGGGTATTTTTGCATGTTGGTTGTATCAATATGTAGATGAACATGGAACATGGTAATGCAGAGTCAAGTGTTTTTGTTTCTTCATTGATTGGTAAGAATGAGTCTATTGGTGTATTAAACCTACTATTCTTAGTATTTTGTGGTGCTTACATAGACCAACAAGCAACATAAACTTACATGCAATGAACCATCTCTTGACTGATAAAAATAGTGGACATGTTGCAAGAACCACCAATAGTGACAAATGAAAAGTATCTCCTTGAATTGCAATATGATTGAATGAAATTCAAATGTCGAGTTTTTTATTTATTTTTTATTTTATAATTTGAGCTCAAATATGGAAGGAAGAAAAGGACTGTAAGTCCTTTTGAATAATGTTGCTAATTTGGATAGTGAGATTTGCATACAATACAAATGAGGTTTTATGAAAAACTCAACACATGTTTTGATCAATTCATAATGTCTGACTTGGGTTTGTTGCACGAGGCAAGCACACAAGATCATTTCAAAAGTAAAGAAAAAAATGGGCTTATGCTAATTATTTCCATGTATCCTATTCTTTGTATTGGTCAATTATTTAGTCACAACTTGTTGACATGGGATCAAAATAGGATGTTATGGGATGCATTGGATAGAGAAATATTTCCATTGTTGCAATGATCTATCCATGGCCTCGATTGGAAACAATTTGGGAAAATATATAGACATAGTCGAACCAAAATTGGGTGTGTTTTCCTATGCCCAAATTTGTGGCATGGTGGATCTTGAAAAAGGCCTCCTTGAGGTCAACCTATTGAGCCTTTATGATTGGAACCATATACTTCCTTTTGATTACGAACAACGCCCATTGAAATGCAATTCTAGCCATGAATATGGTCATTTTGTGAAGGACTATAAGATGAATGATGAATCTTCCCCATTAGATCTGCTCCAATGAGAGGAAGGGAAATTTAGAAGGAAATACAATGGAAATAAACACATTGGTCCACCTAAATGGATCCCTTCTTATAAGTCCTCTAACAACTTTGAAGCTCTTGTTGTACTAGACCAAGACCAAGTAGGCCCCATTCTTGAGTACTCCCATTCTACCCCTCAATATATTGAAGATCCCACCCACCCACCCACCTTGGGGGAGATCCTTCAAGGTGATAGCCCTATCAATCCAGTTGAAGCCACCCCTTCTTCCCTGATCAACCTGAAGGATATGTTCCACTCCTTGATCTTAGAACAAATCCCCAAAGCATATGATCAGTGAGAAAATCCATAATGACTTTGTTACTTTTATTTCCACCATATCAAAGTACAAAAGTTAGTATGTTATGTTAGGCCAACTTGTACAACATGAATTTTTGTCCAGTTGGAAGCTTCATTCAAAGGGAAAGGCCCTTACATACTCCCCCACATGTTTCATCCATCCTCATAAAGCATTATCAACTAACTCAGTTGTAATTTCAAAGTCATTCCATTGCTTAGCTCCCTCCTCTTAACCAAAATATGCTAGCTCTTCCACTCATCTAACTAAATAGACCACCATCTCATAGAACCATGCTCAACCCAACTTGTCCAAGTGCCATGCACCAACCACCCTCATGTTTGGTCCAAGTTGAATGGACAATTCAACCCATGCAACGAAACCATGATGATGCACTTCACTATGGAAAATTTAAGTCAAGCCCACATGCTTTACTAGGCTCATCGATTCTACTCCATATCTCTAGTTGTACCAATGCTTGTACAATCTTCCACCTCTCTAAATGCACATTTGTGCCATTCCATTGGTACATATCTAGGTTCATTAATGTCACTTTATTTACATCCTTCACCAATCATCTCGTGAGTTTGTTGTACCTGCTCAACTAAACTTGTGCTACTCCATTGGCACTTATCAACAACTAAGTATGAATAGGGTCATCTGTTTGCGTGTCTAGATTCCCCATTATGCCATTTCATTGACACATCCCCAAGCTTGATTGCCCCATTGTCCACAAGGAAACCTGTTGTCCAAGTCTGAAATCATCAACTGAAAAACCGATGACCTTGGCCACCCACCTTATCTACTATTGGGTCTCCAAATCAACACCATTTCCACTGCTAGTATTGTTAGTAAACCCCTCCTTGACCCATTAAAACCACTCTTTTTTCCATAATTATCATCCTTTTTTTCATAAAGGTCATTCAAAGGCTCATGAAGTAACATTATTGGTTTATTAATGGATTCCCATCGTTTTTGATAAATTAGGAGAATTAAATAATGTTTTTGTTACTAATGATGGTTTTAAGCATGTACAGATTTTCCTGTAACCAACATAGAGATTCAATAACCTGCATTGGTGTTTGTCATGGGTCCAAGGTTCTAGAAGGAAATCAAAGACTAGGGTTTTTTCACTAAGGCCTTTGACATGATCTAGTGCTATTTAGCTCGCACCCAGGTGCACGTGTGGACCCCTAGCTCGTGATTAACAATTCATACCATAATAAGTAACAATTTCCACTCAGTCAACTTTGACGCAAATTCTAAGCCAATAAAGTTGAATCTAGAAAAACTAAGCTATGGGTTTTGTGCAGAAGGATCCAAATTCATATTTGCATGAGAAGTTTTCCAAAATCCAAAATGGTTTGGGAGATCCAGAGGTTTTTATAATCTAGGTTTGCTTAGATTTCTTGTGTGGCCGAATTTCCAAAACAATGAAAAAAATTCCAAGTTCGTGGGATTTGGTTTCATCCTTTCTCATTGTTTTTTTTTTATATAAATAATACCTTCAAGGAAAGAGGAGGGGGGGATCTTTGATAGCTAGCTATTTTTGACCCATGGAAATACATTTGTAATCTCCAATTTTCAATTTGCAATAAAACAATTTATGCAATTCTCTATGTGTGTGTGACAATTAAGTAGATCATCGTTTTCGAGCAACAATCACTGGATTGGGAGGGCCCCTCAAGCCTGGTGATAGGATGATCACTTGTATTTTTTAATTCATGTTCATTATTGTTTAATTTTTTTAGTTTGCATTATGTGCTATTCTTTTACGTTGAAGTTAATCGTGTCAGTTGTCACTGGAATTCAAAGAATCTCCTTTTAAAGTAGAACACCCACATTTTCATTGTAAATGCCTCTTCTCATATGCACTACATCTATGTTTTAAACCCATACTCTATTTTGACCATCATATATAATATACAAAGCACATTATTTCCTTATGAAGACCTCATTCTATTAGTTCTTAATCGATCCACAGTCATAAGAGAATAAATTGTCTTTCAATCATAGTTGTGTGCATTCTTTTGAGGTTGATTTGTGAGTTTGTATTTTGATTCAATTTCCTCAAGTTCACATGATTTCATGAGTGTTATTTATTACCTATTTCACCGAGTTCATTGTGAGTTTATATATATATATAAAAAAAAAATTTACTTTTCCGTAGCATGTTTAATGAACTTTTGTACGCACCAATACAGGGATAAGCCAGTGAAGATTGAGGATTCATTTTCCACTCACGTAAAATCACATGAACACTTAAAACAATGAAAGATTGTGATTCATAACTCAATAGCATTTGATAAACCTTGCAATCCAGTGTTGAGATTTGTAGTTTGGTTTACTTGCCTTTGATTTCATTTATTGCATTTCAGAGTGTGGATTTGAAGTAGTTGCCGACATAGCATAGGATAAGTTAGGCTAACACCCTTATTTATATTAGCTTAGTGATTAAATTTATTTGATTACATGTAGCATATATCTCATCATATTTTAAATGATAAAACTGAGTTTATTTTTTTGCGATGAACACCAGATTAATTTTGGTGCAAGATTCACAACCAGAGCCTTTAAAACTCTTTATTGTTGACTCAATGAATCCTTTTCTAATTGCCAAAGTGTGAATGGATTAATTTTCCTTTGCATGCCCAATTTTATTTTGCAATCATAATAATTGTTTCACTTGAAGGTGGGAACGAGATTACATGATGCTCAGGACTTGCTTGAGTGAGAGATTGCAACCTACACCAACATGGTGTTTTCTTGTTTTGTGTTCCAATGAAAAAGTTTCTTTTGATTTGCTAGTATAGTTTCATTATCTTTGCATAGATTATATAATCATGCTAGTCCTAGTCCTTGCACATACAATGTTGGCATGTCTAATATTACGTCCTCAGATTGATGATTTAATGATCAATTAAGTTAATTAACTTGCTTGACATTTTTTGCGCTATTGTTGGCGAGGTGCTACAAGGGATTAAAAGCATAGGTAGGTTATTTTCACAAGTTTTTGTTTTGTAGCTACAATTGCAACTTGGGGGAGGAGAAGCAGTAAGATGTAAATGCACCCTTACTTCAAGAATTCTAAAGAGGTTCTAGCCAGATACATTCACTTTGGTGATTTTGATAGAGACCCACCAGGTCAATTTCCCATAGGTGCAGAGTTATAAGTAAACTCCGTTGCAGATCTAAGCTCGAGTTGCTCTCAATTTCATTATACGGGCCCAAAATCCTCTGTTACAGAGTTTGGAATACTTTTTTCTCACACCAGTCTCTGTTGGTGCTTATTTATAATGCTCAAATCCATGCACTTATCCTCTTCATGACCAACTGTTAGAACTCTACGCTTAAAACCAAGCGCCTTTATTTAGTCTAGCACTGAGCCGTTTCGTCAACACGAACAGATGCTAGTGACTTGGTGCTTATTCCCTTAAGAAATTAAGCCTTGGTACTAATACTCCTCGCAACCAATGGTTGTGATGAGGTGCTTATATTTTCCAAAACCATGCGCCAAAACCCTATGGTTATACTCCTAGCACTTTTTCTATACACGTTCAACCTTGGCCATAGATATCCTCTTTCTCATTGATGCTAGGATCTATTCCTCTTGATCATGGATCACCATTGATCCTTTCATGATCAATGATCACAATACTCTTGCCACATGTCATTTACTGTATGGATGCCTTTATGTCATCTTGACGTATCTCGGTCTCAGGACGTCAAACTTTTATACTATCCAACAAATAGAAACACGCCGAGGTCCGAGATCCGAAATAATATGGATCGTTGATCCTACTAGTGATCAATGGTCACAATATTCCCATCCATGTTGTAAAACTACCAGTATGCGCTTTTGGATTGCCTACGTGGATGTGCCACCTATCATTTGTTTATTAGGATGCCACGTGTCACTTCATTTCGTGGCTTTCACACACACCATTTGCTAAATGGATTTTAACATGTGTCATCCTTTGTATGGACCACGTGTCACTCCCTCAATGGATTTTATTACGTCAACATGAAATTTTTCGACATCGGGACATCAAGACCTTTCAAAATTCTCATCAACCAAAAAATTCTAAGGACTGCAGTCCACCGTAATGAGAATCGTTGATATGGTGGCTTGTACTAGATCTAATATGAACTGCTGATCTCCTCTAGACGTGGATTGGTCGCCTTTCCTTTAACTTCCTTGCACCTTATAAACCTCGATACACTGTCGTCTGTCGATCTTCCTTTAGATTTGACGGTCAGATCTGTTCCCGTCACCAGACTATCGAGACTTTTGTAGCCTCAAATGATTTATATCCTCTGATGCCCATAGTATGCTATAATGAGAACCATCGATCTGAATCTGGATTGAATGGTCACGATTCTACATTTACGTGCACGAGGAATTTACTATGATCTCGATCCAATGTTTAGGACTTAACTTGAACCTGATTCAACGGTTGTTGTTCTTCGATGCTTACCTTGCACATAGAAAAATATTTTACCTCTGTTCATCCACAACTCCAAACAACTCAACCCAAAATTTCTTTGATTAGGATCATCGATGTCTTCGTTGATCGATGATCGATTGCAATATGAATTTGTACAACACTGGTTAGAGAACAATTTAACACACATACGATCCCATATGGATTTAATAAATCACACTTCATCCAATGATATACAAAACACCAGATAAACAGACAAAGATTCTATTAATGAATTTATACACAATTACACTAGGCCTTATTTCCTTCCTTGGCTTGATTTACATTTAATTGGCCTCTGTTCGGCCTTTTGGCCACACTTGGCCTCTCTACTTAGACTCTACCTCTTTCTTATTATGTCTCTACATACACCTTTTGATTGCTCTTAGGATTACAAAATATACAACATAGGGATGAAACCTGAATTCGTTTAAGATCCTACTTTGACTCCACAAATTTTGCAAGGATCTCTCAGATCCACAATATCCTAAAGATATCACTTTAGGATCTCTTCTAGACCTCATAACTCTCAAGATCTACTATCATATGTAGATTCACTTACATTTAACCAAACCCAATTAAACAAACCCTATCCTATGCATTCCTTCTAGAATTTCAATAAAAAATAGGAAATTACAATAATAACAAGTTAGGAAACCAACTCCCTTCATAAATTCAAAGACCCCCAAGGTCTATTCAACAAGGTAGTTTTTGAAGGAAAAAATTCTCATGCATCAGACTCCCAGGGTTAAAATTTTCATGATTTCCTAATCATGTGTCTTCAATCAAAGTCCTCTTTTGATCCTCTATTGATGCCTATCCATATGCTCTGCTGCATATGTCCTCTACTACTACCCTCCATCTTCCAAGATCCCAAATTTTGTTGTGTTGTTTCTCATACTGTTGGCTACCCTGTTGTCTCATTTCCCCTTGAGATTTTCCAAGATCCCATATCTGACTTTGTTGCTTACCAATTACATTACTGACATAATCTATCTCAACCAACTGTAGTTTGTGGCTGAATGCACCTCTCATCTCATGGTATCATCACATGGACTTATTCATCTTCAACTTCCATAAATAATCTATTTCAATTTCCAATGCTTCCTTTTACCGATCCATGGTATTGCTGCAAACTTGTTGATGCACTTATGTAGACATAATGTGTATTTCTCTTGCTTCCATTTCTTCATCCTTTTCCTACATCCATCTTGCTGCAACAATAAGCTCCTTGTTGTTTTCCTTGATGTCCTTAGATCCATGGGAATACTCGTTAAAGTCTGCAACTACGACCTGTAGTTTCTTATTGTCCTCATTTCCATTTCCTTTAGACAAATATGCATCCTTTGGTTGTCTAGAATTCACATACCCAGATAAACAATTAGTTTGAAAAGATAATAATTATTCTTCTCCTCTTGATGCCTCAAATCCTTCCTTTATATCATGTATCATTGAAGACTCTTCTCCTGCAACAACTATGCATTTTTCATCAATCCTTGGATTGATCAACCGCTCTTCCAGTAGCCTTAATTCTTCACCATAATATCTCAACATTATCTTTGAATGTTGCTTTTCAATTCCTTCATTTTCTATGTGGCTGTCTTCGTATCTTGCATACACACACCAATTATTAATTTCAAATCCATGAGACTCTTGGGTCTCATTTGGCATCATCTCCTTGTGTTGGTTTGAGCACTTCATAAGACTGCCATCATCTTTTTCCTCATTTATAAGTTGTGTATAGTCTTCCCCATGACTATTTTTATGAGATAATTGTTGGACACACCGACTACACTGAGAGGGGGGCGGGGAGTGAATAGTGTAGGGATCTTTTCCCCAAAACTTCCTCTTCACAAAATTCTTAGTTAGCTATCACCATTTACTCATTACTTATTACCGTCATTCATAACCAGTCAAATGAAATTATACATCAATAATATATCATCAACAAATCATCACCACTAGGAACACAAGGAACACATGATGTATGTACAATTTTTTTTTATCACAGACTTCAATCCTTGGGTTATCAACAACAACTGAATAATGTACAACTCTACAAGAGCACCAGCTCTATAATGCAAGACTCATCTTACACACTCAACACCAACTGATATGAGGCAACAATCCTCAACATATGTCAATCTGTCAATAGGTACGTGACCTGTCGGTAGTTCAGCACGCGTATGTACGAGCCCTACTAGTAGTGAAACCCGCATATGTACGCGCTCTGGCTCACTACAGCCCGCGTATGCTTTCAGAAACTAGGGTTTATGAAACTTCATATTTCTGGCCCTTCAGACTCGTTCTCTTTTGTCACATCCAATTATGATCTTGTCATTATATAATATGAACCATAACCGATCTCAACACATCTATGTTCTTCTACAACAAACTCATTCTCCTCAACCATACAATATGGATTGTACTCATCATGTAAAAACAACCAATATTCTATAGAAATCATATCAATACTGAATCATAAGAATGTTTCTCACTCCATCAACCAACACAAACCACATCACAACAACCATACCAAGAATGCCTTAAGTATTCACAACACAACAAGCAAGAGTATCCATCAAGACAAAAATGTAACCATACTAGAGTTTCTATAGAAGATCTGAGCCCATAGAATGTAGATCTAGAACCTGCTTCAGTCTCTAAGAGCATGCCATCAACTTAATCACAAGTCTTCATGACTTCACTCATTGTACATGCCCTAGCTCATTGCAACCGCATATACCTCAGAAACTAGGGTTTCTGAGCTTCCACGACTTTTTTCGTCATGATCTTAGACTTGCCGAAACTTTGATGCGTCCATGAGATCCTCCAGACGATCTCCCTCTCAGAATATATCTTCAATACATGCTCAAGGATGTACATGAGATCTCACAAAAGATACACAAGAGGTACATTTCACAAGAGACCCTTGCCTCTTATTTATACTCTCCAAGTAGCTATCTTCTAGGTCACTTAACCCACTTCTAGGTTAATTAACCTAATTTCCTCTTTTCAGGGTTAACCACTTTCCATAAATAGAAAGTTCTCCATTACTTTATCATTTAAATATTTCTTATTGACTTTGTCACCTCACTTTATCATTTAAATAATCTTCTTTGATTTTATCACTTCACTTTATTATTTAAATAATCCTCCTTGACTTTGTCACTTCACTTTATTATTTAAATAGTGATTTCTTCTTTTCAACCACTTCGACTTCTTTGACCTCTTCGGACTTCAAGCCAACATATGAGGGTCCTTCATCTTCGTAGGGCCATAACTCTCAAACTATGAGGAATTATGTGACATTCCACATACCACCGAAAATGGCATGAAAAGCACTATCCATCTAGGATAGTTTCACAAACAAATTGACTGACCTTCATCTCATTATTCCACATATAAGGATGGGTTCTCTAACCATACTTCTAGGATAACTTAACCGTAAAGCGTCTTCCCGTAAGGGCTTTCACCATAAGGGGACCACTTAAGAGTTCATCCATTTGTGCAACTTATCAACCATGATAAGACAATAATGACTCATCTTTACATCAAACCAACTATGCTTCATATCAATGACTATGATTCCACTTGTCAACTATCCATTCACATCAAGGAAACTACATCAATCAATTAACCAATCAATCCTTTGGCATCAATCAATCACTTCACATCAATCAATCACTTGACATTAATCAATCAATCACTTGACATAAATATTTGGCATAATGAAAATATGATCCAACAATCTCCCCCTTTGGCATTGATGGCAATACCAACATTGATGTCAACACCAATCATTGATGTCAACATGTATACAAGGCATGCTCTACATCAACAATCATATATCGATGTGACTATCTATCCACATCAATAATCATCAATCACATCAATGTGACTATATCTCCCCCTTTGACATCAATGGCAAAGGGTCATTCTCCCCTTGGGGATGCTCTTCCTGTGACTATCCCCCCCCTTGTCTGAATCCCTTTGATCTTCCTATGAATAATCTCTCTCGTTTTGAACAAGGGATATCACTCTGATGTAATGCTGAATATGTATTGCTCATACTCCCCCTGTGACCATCGCTTCCCTTGGAATTATGCTTATGTGCTCTTTCTTCAATATAGGGCTCTTTCCTATTATGCATATGATAAGTATCTCCTCCTAGAATCATGGGAAGAAGAATGACTCCCCCTATGGGTATGTCTCTCCCTATCTATGACTTGTCCATGCATCAAACTCATGCCATACAAAACATCCTGACGCAAAAGATATGTCAATGAATGAACAAATACATCATGTGCCAAAATGTGTGTCCACCATGCATAACACCCATGTACATCAACACCATACAATGTGCCATAAGATATCATCAATGGAATGCATCAATCATATGCCTCTACCAACATGCCAACCAAGTGCATCTACCAACATGCTAAACAAGTAATACCAATGGTATATTTTTAGCCAAGTACTATAATCCAAGCATATGCCATCTATGAGTGTACCAAACATGTATGTCAACATGCATAACCACTTGTACCAAGCAAGTATCACAACAAGATGAATCCTCATCCATGTATACCAAATCCACACAAAACATGTGCCGATCAACCTGCTAGTAGGTGCCTCTATCAATGTACTATAAGTGTACCGATCATGCATCAACTTTAGATCAAGCTATTACTTTTCAATGTTGTACAACATGATCAACAATGCACCTAGAATCAACTCACCAACTACATGTCCCAATATGTAGCCCATCCATATGCCAAATGCATGCACAAAGTTATCCAACAAATATGCTTCCACTAATACATCATAAGATATATCAATGAGACTCAAATATGTACCAACCATGTACTCCAACAGATCAGCCTCAATCCTCCATTCACTACAACAAATACTAGGCATCCAATAATACATGTACTAGTAGTATGCTTTAAAAGATCAATGACATCTCTAGCTATCATTATCAAGATATATCACATAACCAAGGTGCGATAACTTCACTGTCATAATAAACATTGTTCTTTAACAATAAATGCCTCAAACCATACTCATGGGTTAGTGCCACCCATCCAAGATAACCTTTCATTTTATATCATCACATTACATAATTCAATATGTAAACATGAAAACCTGCAACAAACAATGTCATAACCTGCACCAAACTATGTTAGACCCTGCATCACAAAGTTATACAATCACATCAAGCTGCAACCCATGTGCATGGCCCTTTTTCCCTAGGCTTTACCACATATACGCGGCCTGTTGCGCAAACAACTCGCGTATATATGCGATTGTTACCACTGTCACCCGCGTATGCTTCTGTAGATGTCACACTTGAGCCTCCCTTAAGGATTCCATTTTACTCTGGTTGTTCAGTCTTATTCACCCACTTTTGAAGGTATCCCTGCTTCTTAGAACTTGATCTCTGAGCTTCCATTTTCTCAAA
>JZKD02S1643370.1:26795-38616 GCA_000966675.3 Picea glauca
AGGTTCGCTGGTTCATGAAAATTTCATATTGAACTTCTCTCATCTCCGCCCCTGCCATTACATTGATTTTCCCAATGCGCAATAAGTATTATTTAAATGCTAACAACTGTTTTACATAATTTGAAAAAGTCGTTATCAATGAAGAATGACTCGAGAAATATTTATTAAATCTTGATTTAATTCTCATATGTGAGGGGATTAAGATATCATTATCTCTCGAAAAAAAATTTCATTTGTAAATATCATTCATCTGAAGAAACAATTTTATCAACTTAATGGAAACATCAAATCGACAACAATTATGTGGTGATACTTTGAATATTTTTACCCACAAAGATCATAATCTCTAGTGGTTGAGAGCATATTAGTATTATTCCTCCTCTCCTTCTTCTCAAAGAAATGAGAACGTGATTTGGACATCTGGGATTGCTCTTGCTTGTTTTTTTCTAGAGGTTTTTAATTGTAAAGAAATTGTTGCAAGGTGTGTTTACAAATGCATACCAAATCAAAGGTCTATACAACTCCAGGGACATTCCCCAATCTCTTTGTCGCCTCAAGTTTTCCGTAAAATGTTAAAGCTACTAGAGCCCACTCTCACCTTCAAAGGTGAAGATTGCATAGAATTTTTGAAGAAACATAATAATGGTATCGAACTCTTGCCATAGTACTTGGAGAATATTGCATCCATACCGGTGGACATAACCAGAATTTAGGTTGACTCATTGAAGAACCCTTTTCAATAAATCTCATGGTTATTCACTAGAATAACATGTCAAGAGAACATTGCTTCCATATCTCAGATGCTTCTATATATCTTGTATTTTACAGTCCAAGAGAAAACTATTTTTGACTGGGGTAAGATCATTTATATCAAAATTTATTTCCAATTATTGCATTACAAAAAGGATAGGAAATTCTTCATGGCTTCATATTTGATATTTTCTATCACACACTATTACCAATTCCCAAATTTGACTATCAGCAAGAGGGTAAAATCTGAAGTGGACCCTGTTACCTTTTGGTATTGGGCGTTATGGAGGCATAAAACCCCTTTATTTTTCTATGAAGTTTGTAATGACTTCTTTTCAATTTTGAAAAAACTTCTATTCAATAAAAGTACCTCCATGATATCTATTGAAGCTGCCAAATTTATAGAGAAGAAAGGAACGATAGAAAAATGGAAAATTATAGTATTATAAGAATATTTTGTTTAAAATAAAATCCTTCCTTTCTTCCATATTGTGTGTCTGATAAATTATTCATCACGGAGGTAGCAAGGAAATACAATTTATGGTTGCACTATTTCCATGAAAAAAGGAAAAATAAAGTATTTCTCTTCCCTCGAAGATTGAAGAATTTGTATTGAGGAATATAAATAAAATTGATGAATTTGTAGGTCATTTAAACAATGTCAGTTTGACATATGCTGAGAATATCAAAGGTTTTGACCCAAGAAAAACCTTTTTTGAACATATGCAATTAGTGGGGTTTAGTAATTCTTTCATTCAACCTGTTTTGAGTGAAGAAGAAGAAATCAATAGTGAGAACACTCCTGCACATGATACCGTCGATATGGAAACCTTACTCAACAACAATGATCATGATAGACAAAAAGGAAATAATTCCAATGATACAAATGCTCAATCTCTAGTTATCACTCCAAAAAATACTACATCCAAGAGCAATGCTCTAACGACCTACCCAGTTAAGAAGTCTATCAACGATAGCTCTAGTGGGGGAGGAGATAAGAACCCTCCCTCCGAAAAAATTGAAAGTCCGCACAATTAAAAAATTCATTGCAGGAGGAGGAGAATAATCTCTTAGAAAATGATATTCAAAGTTTCTCTTTGGAAGATATGGAATTGGAAGCATATATTGAATTATTTATTTGCTCATCAATTTAATCAAAATTTGGCTCTTGCATTCACTTACATTGTTTTTCCAAAGTTTATGGCATGTGGTTTTTCAACTGTGTAATGGTTTCCGAAAGAAGTCAATCTCTGTTGGTGTTTATGTGCAAACTAATTCATAGTTGATTATCTCTCTCTGTTGAATGAAATTATGGTTGTTCTGTTGCTCTACCTGTTGGAAAACGTTGTGGTGAAAGTGGCTTGGGTTTGACTCATCTATGGTTATTTGGTGTTTCCTTGTCTCTCTGATATAAAAATTGTGTTATTGCGTGCCTATGGATTATTTGTAACCCCTTTATGTCAATAATTTGTATATATCATGGGTATATTTTCTTGTGACATCTATAAAAGGTCTGTGGAAATTTGTGGTGGTAAAGGATGGTCAAAGTTTTGTTTTTGGAATAAGCCCTTGAAATATTTTCCCTCTTTCTCTCTCATACCTCATTTATTTTGATGAATGGTATCTCAAACCCTAAACTTGATGACTGTGTAAGGGTGACTAACCCAACATTGAATAAGTTCGTTGTTCACATTTTTTTTGTAATGGGGTTTTGTCGATTTATTTACCTGATGATGTTAGAATTAATACCAATCTCACTTGGTGATAAATACAGTCTGTTATATGACAATATTGAAAGACAAGGTTTAAGAGTTATAGTCATGTTGTGTTAGCATGCTTGAGGTTGTCAGGTTTTTAGTTGGATATAATGTCTTTGTTGAAAAATTATATATTTGTTGACTGAGCTCTACAAACAAGAAATATTTGTTATGTACATTAAAATATCATTTCGATTGTTTTAATACCCACGAGGGTATTTTTGGTCGATTTTGAGAAGCTATGTAATGATTAAAGAATACCGATTGCACCGAGTTTCAGACTCATTCTGTCCACACATCGACTGTTAGGTTTGTTGTTGGCTTACTAAGATTTCTTGGCCATACAATGTTTTGGACGTGATATGATTATAGTCGTTGAATGTTTCTCGGGAAATCGTTTATTAAATGAATTATGTGAATACAATTTAAAAATGCACAGTGAATCGTCTTGGAGTTTTGAAACAACAATATTGGATTTAAATTTTGAAACAGAGAAGTGTTGGTAACTTTGTTGCTGATGGTAATGGTGTTGTTTTATATGAAAAATAATAGAACAATAACCATTTGGTTCCCTTTCATTGTATCATTTTTCGCACATTACAAACCCCTCATATTCCCAATGACCCTATCGCCCCCTTTTAATATGGAAATTGATTGATGAAGTTTTTAATGGATGAATTGCATGTGTTCTGTGGTGAATAATAGAGCCAACTTTTGATTTTATTTAAGTAGAGTTTCATGCATGGATTAATAAGATTTTTTCATGATTCATTGAATACTGCTATAAGATGAGATTTTTCAGCAGGGGCAGTAATGATAGAGGTAATAGAGGTAGGGGAAATTGGAAGAGATGTCATAGAAGACCTCGATTCTCCATACATTTCATTGCTGGCCCTCTGGAATTGAACCATCTTTTCCAAGCTGGTTTCTTTAACCTAGTAGGACAAGGAATCCTCCATCCCCAACCAGAAATACCTCCCTTCCAAGCACATCAAAATATCTCTGGTGTCCGAGTCACTCCCCATGTGTCAATGTGACTAGAACCGCCCACCAACGATGGTTGGCAAGAGATTGTCCATCAACCTACTGTTCACCACCATGATTTTCCCATTGCATCATTTCCATTACCCCCTCCACCACCAAAAAATCATGTTTCCCAAGCTGATCCTGCTCTCTCACCTATGCAGTCATCACATGCCAGCAGAAAATTAAAAACAAATGTTCTCGAGCCTATGTAGGATAAGGGAAAATAAATAGCCACTCACTCTAGCTCATCCAAAGAGTCTGCTAAATCAGTCTCCTCTTGCCTTCATATTAAGGATGAATGTTCTCATGTTATTAGTGTTGTTCAACCTCAAGGTTCTAACCAGTCAAAGGCTTCCATAGAGAAATCAAAAGGGGATAGAAGTGAGAAGAGGCCCAATTCCTCACATAGTAAATATGTATTTTGATAATTGAGGTTGTTTTATATGTTGAAGAAAATATTTTTATTTTGATAAAGTTTTGAACAAGAAGCATATATTTGACACTGTTTTGGACAACAACATTCAATTGAGCATTTTTGATTGGACAACTTGGATATGATGTTATTTTTGACGACATGATTATATTACATTTTGCTGACACACACACACACACATATATATATATGAAGCAGGAGTTACAAGGAGATGTTTTGTATTAAATGATTTGGATACTTGTTATTATAAAATGAAATAAATGGGAGTCACAAGGGGTCCCACCTATCTATTTATTATTTAATACCCTTATTTATATATTATTATTATTCATTTGTCTCAAACTAATTAGTTAAATTAATTGATTTAACTAAAGGAAGGTAGTTGAACTACCCTAACTTATTGCAGAGGAATAAAATCCCAATGAGATGAGGAGACAAAGGAGGAAGAACAGAAGGATAACTACAACCATAAGGTTTGTTCTATACTAGTGAGATATTTTCAACTTTCATTCATTATGAGTTTACTAGAAATCTTAATTCTCTTGATGACAACATGGTCTTATCGAGGGAAACATGATTCAAAAACCGAATCACATACTTCAACATCTTTTTAAAAAGGCGTATGATTTATCTTTGATAGTCTGTGTATTTTTGTTTGTGCATGAATTGAGTTTCGTGACTGATAAATAATATCTTGTAGAGTCAAGTGACAACATTTTGTGACAGGCTGATCCAGATCTTTAGCTTCGGTTTTCTTCTTGATTGTCAGAGTATTTTTTTAT
This sequence comes from Picea glauca, assembly GCA_000966675.3. Classification (NCBI taxonomy): domain Eukaryota; kingdom Viridiplantae; phylum Streptophyta; class Pinopsida; order Pinales; family Pinaceae; genus Picea; species Picea glauca. Next base: position 31,544 of record JZKD02S1643370.1, read on the forward strand.
GGTGCTCATCGACGATTTCTAAATTTGATTTTGGTCCCTACCCTCGTAGGGGTTTGTAGAGAGAACTGAGTTTTTTTATCTCGGTATGAAATAAATGAAAAATCAGATTACTGTTTTAGTCTCACACATGTGTTTTAATGACCTGGTTCATTCTTTTGTCTTGATATACATATATACATTTGTATATTTTTTGTACACATTCATGTAACTTTGTTTAAATTTTACTTCTTTTGCATTAACATATACAACACATAAAAAATGGCCTTGGTCCTCTGTAATTAATACTTGTGGATTAAGCGATTTTGTTTGAGGCTATAAACCCTGGGTAACATTCCCAACTATCTTGTCTTAGTCCGAAAATATCTGAAAATGCTTGAGTAAGTTTTCCCATACCTTTTCCTCAACAACAATAAGTGCATTTCTCCCATTTTCTTCCCTTTCCACCTTTGGATTCATAGGCATCATTGAAGGGTTTTGAGTACCCTTCCTTCTTTGGATTTGCATGTGATTTCCTTTTGTATTTGTCTTTAAATTTATGATTTTGATGACCGCTACCATCATGCATAGTAAGTGCATGCGTCTTTGGGCCTTTGATTTTTCCCATGTTGATAATATTATTCTTCTCTTGTGTCAGAGATTCAATAAAGGCCTCAAGAGAGGGCATCTTCCAGGTGGCTCCAGAGGTGAGCGTAACTGTATGAAATGTGGATACAAACACTGAGTATTCTGGACCAAGTTTTGAGAGAATGGTGAGAACCATTTGTTTCTGCTCCTTATATTTATCAACCCCACAAGCCTTGGGTTGCGACAACAAATCCTTATATTTGGTAAATAAATCTTGGATATTGTCGAAGGTTTTTGGATCCAAAGTAAGCAATTCCATCTTGAGCATGTGTCCTCTCATCTCTTCCTATTTTCCAAAAATCCCTTCCATGGTGGTCTAGGATTCATTGGGGGTTTTACAGGAGGATATGTGAAAAAGGAGTTCGGGAGAAATGAGACTGCAAATAGTTCCAAACGCTTCATGCATTTGATTCAGATACTTGGAATTTTCTATGGCTGATGTGGTTTCTGTCTCTGTGTCCATGGTTAACCTGTATAATCCTCTGCCTCTAAGATGCACTATCATCTTCTCCTTCCATGCAAATAAATTGTACGGTGTAAGAATGGATTCTTTTGGAAATTCCATTTTTCTGCTGTCTTCAATGTTTGGTACCTGCAAAAAGAATATGGTGTGTATTTTTCCTAGCAATCCGTTGGCTCCAATACCATGTAAATGTGTTGAAACTACACATAATATATCTAGCTAGCAAATGAAATACACAGTTTGCAGAGAAAATATGAGAAAAGAGAAGCAAGAGAGAAAGAATGGAAGAGTTCTCATTAACCAAAAAAATGAATGATAATTTACACATGATTTACTTTGTATAACTCAACTAATGCACACTGGAGGAGAAGCCAATGCACCATAGTGGAAGTCTAGAGTGATATGGACACACACCAACATTTACGGGAGTAAAATGCCACCTAGTATAGTCTCTGAGGAAGTTACAAGAGTTAACTTCCACCTAGTCCGAGTTAACTAGTCTCCCAGTCTTTAGTTAACTGATTGAAACATAGTGAAGTGAGGAGGAGATCAAGGAATCATGAGTAATGCACTAGTCTAGAGATGATCCCAAGGACAATGTGCATTAGATGGTGATGATCCCAATGCTGCATGGTGATAATCCAAATGTGGCATCTAGACTCCACTCAACTAATGAAACTGAAGTGTGAACTTAAGGTAATATTATCCTAGAGGAAAATTCTCCCTAGAATATAGGAGACTGAATAATGACTAGTGAACATATGGAAAACGTTAGGAAAAAGAATTCCTAGGTGTGTGTGAAGTATCTCCAACATGACCGACCTCCTTCTATACTTAGTCTCTTTGGATAACTTATCCAACCGCGGGTTCGTGGGTTGGCGGGTTCAAGAAAATTTCATATTGAACTTCTCTCATCTCCGCCCCCACCATTACATATCTTTTCCCAATGCACAATAAGTATTATTTAAATGCTAACAAATGTTTTTCAGACTTTGAAAATGCCGTTAATAATGATGAATGGCTCGAGAAATATTCATTAAATCTTTATTTAATTCTCATTTGTGAGGGGATTAAATTATCATTATCTCTCAAAAAAAAATTCATTTGTAAATATCATTCAACCGAAGAAACAATTTTATCAACTTAATGGTAGGATCAACTTGAAAAATTTTCTGTGGTGATACTTTGAATATTTTTGTCCTTGAAGATCATAATTTCCAGTGGTCGAGAGCATATTGGTATTATTCCTCCCCTCTTGCTTCTCAAAGAAATGAGAACATGATTTGGACATGTGGGATTTCTCTTGCTGGTTGTGTTACAAAGGTTTTCCACTGTAAATAAATTGTTGCATGGTGTGTTGAAAAATACATAGCAAATCAAAGTGCTATACAAATCTAGGGACATTCCCCAATATCTTTGTTGCCTCAAGTTTTTCGTGAAATGTTGAAGCTGTCAGAGCCCACTCTCACCTTCAAAGGTGAATATTACAAAGATTTTTTGAAGAAACATAATAATGGGATCAAACTCTTGCCATAGTACTTGGAGAATCCTACATCCATACCAATGGACATAACCAAAATTCAGGTTGACTCTTTGAAGAACCCTTATTGAGAAATCACATGGTTATTCACTAGAATAACATGTCAGAAGAATGTTGCTTCCAAATCTCAGATGGTTCTATATATATATTATTTTACAGTCCAAGAGAAAGCTATTTTTGACTGGGGTAAGCTCATTTCCATTGAAATTTCTTCCCAATTATCGCATTACAAAAAGGATAGGAAATTCTTCATGGCTTCATAATTGATATTTTCTATCACAAAATGTTACCAATTCCCAAATTTGACTATCAACAAGAGAGTAAAATGTGAAGGAAACCCTGTTCCCTTTTGGTATCAGGCGTTATGGAGGCATAAAACCCAATTATTTTTCTATGAAGTTTATAATGACTTCGTTTCAATTTTCAAAAAAAATCTGTTCGACGAAAGTACCTCCAGGATATCTATTGAAGCTTCCAAATTTCTAGAGAAGAAAGGAACGATAGAAAAAATGGGAAATCATAGTATTATAAGAATATTTTGTTCAAAATAAAATCCTTCCTTTCTTCCATATTGTGTGTCTTATAAATTATTCATCACGGAGGTAGCAAGGAAATACAATTTCTGGTTGCACGTTTTCCATGAAAAAAGGAAAAAAACAATTTATTCCTCTGCCTTGGAAGATCAGAGAATTTGTATTGATGAATATAAATAAAATTGATGATTTTTCAGGTCATTTTAACCATTTTAGTTTGATATATGTTGAGAAGATCAAAGGTTTTGAACCAAGCAAAACCTTTGTTGAACATATGCAATCAGTGGGGTTTAGTAATTCTTTCATTCAAACTGTTTTGAGTGAAGAAGAATAAATCAATAGCTGGAACACTCATGCACATGATACTACTGATCTAGAAACCTTACTCAACAACAACAATCATTATAAACAAAAAGGAAATAATTTCGGTGATATGAATGCTCAATCTCCAGTTGTCACTCTGAAAAATACTACATCTAGAAGGAATTCTCCAATGACCTACCCATTTAAGAAGTCTGTCAACAATGCCTCTAGTGGATGAGGCTATAAGAACCCTCCCTATGGAAAAATTGAAAGTTCCCACAAATTTCTTGTAAGAAAGAAAAGAAAAACTCCATTGCAGGAGGAGGAGAATAATCTCTTAGAAAATGAAATTCAAATTTTCTCTTTGGAAGATATGGAATTGAAAGCAGATATTGAAAATATAGATTTTCCTGAAATAAAACAACCAAAGCATGTTGGTCAACACAATACTATATTGGAAGTTGTCGAGAATGAAAGTTTCAGTGAAGAAGAATCCTTTAATATTCAAAGTGATATTTTTGATAAATATTCTAAAAAATTAATATTGGAAAGAAATGATTAGAGAAATAAGAAAGGAAAATCCTGCTCAGAGGTTGACCTTAAGTATAAATGACTATCTCAAATTTCCAAAATGCACAAGGAAACTAGGGATGTGCTTGATGATTATGTTGATGTTTGGAAGCTGAGAATTCCAGGCTAAAGGAAAGAATCAAAGAATTGGAAACAGCCTTGATGCCTCTTCCCATTTTGTCTAGCCCTTTAACAATGATAATCCAACCACATCAGGTACCAAATTCAAAGGATCTCCAATTTTTATTATGGATGTTTGAAATTATGCCGAGAGGAATCTTAAAAAGAAAATATCACTTGTAATGGAGGCCTGGGAAGTCTCTAAAAATATTGATTCTTTTGGTTCGTGAGGGCATGAGTTCCATGAATATATTCAAGATGACCTTAAAATGAAAAAGAGTTTTATTCAGATATTTTCATACCATTTGGAATAAAATTTTCAAATATGACAGATTCAGGATTGTATTAGGAATAAAATTTTCAAATATGAGCGTATCTTTTGAACAAGTGGGTTGTATTAGGTTTTGTGAAAAGATTCAGGAGTACATCATGCAGGTGGAAAAGGAGTTTGCATTAAGTTTTGATGGAATTAGGGATAAGGTGGGAAATCTCTAGTTTGAACTTTCCGAAGATACTATTGCTGCTGCAACAAAGATCCTTGCTCATGGAGAACAATGGTTCAAAGGTATGCAATTGGATCTATCCTAATATATTAGATTTTTGAAACCTAAATTTAGAAACGTTGATTTTTGAGCCACCATACCCAGAGAGATTCTATTAGAAAGTTATACAAAATTTCCGAGGGTAATCCAAAGGTTATTTACATGTGAAGGGATATTCACTAGGGTTTACCAATACCATATTAGGCTCTTAATGCATTTCACTGGTAAGAAACTCTTGAATTTACCCTATTACCTTTTCAGAAGCCTGGGGAATATGGATGACAGAGTATAAGTAAGGAGAGATCAAGGAGAACCTAGCCTCTTCTATTTTTCTTTGATAAAGTTGTTGGTATTAGAAGAGTTTAGAAAGAGAAGTCAAAATTGGGAAGCCTTTGTAGCATCATCACATATAGCAGCTGATTCTTTAAAAAAATCTCAAAGCATGAGAGATATACCTTCATCAATAGCAAATACCACCACATATGTCCATCAAAGTTCTATAAACAAAAGGGAAAAGGAAACTGAAGAACCTGCAGTGAGTCAACAAGCTAAAAATAAGGTAAAAAAGATTCAATTTTCCCCATAAGAGGTCACAGCCCGTAGCAAACTAGTTATTAGGTCAGTAGCTAAAAGAATGCCTGCCATGCACTCATCAAAAGAACCTAAAGAAGATCAAAAAGCCTTCACATAAATATATTGTCCTAGTGACAAAGATAACCTGATCATTGAGCTACAAGAATAGTTAAGGAAAACACATTTTGTCATAGCACAGTTGTAGCATGAAAATAGGGAAATGAAAAAACAAGCTTTGGAAAACGCCTCCAAAAAAGACATTTCAATGACAGGTGAAACATCATTCCGTGCAACTCCAACAAGCTCTAAAACAAAGTTTAAGGGAAGACTGTGGAGAAAATATCAAAAGTGAAATAAATACCTAAATTTACTGCTCCTTTGACTAGATCCTCAACCATGAAGTTGAAAACCCAGGAGGAACCTCCAAGAAAAAATCAACAAACAGAAAGGAAGGATGATGAGGGAAAACATACTTTCAAGGGGTTAAGGAAACAATTGAGAGAGGAACAAGATGTGATAATCCAACAAAGGGATGAGAATGGAAAGACAAAAATGAAATGTAAAGAACTCGTTGATGAGTGTGATCCTGCAATGGACAATGCCATGTTCACGATGATTATGAATCTTCCCTTAAATAAATAACTTAACAACATTTATAAGCAACATATGACTTTGAGAAAGAAAAACAAAGCCCTCAATTTTTTTTTTCCGCAGTTGGAGACATATAAGAAGGGGAAATACAAGCTTGATTTGCTTATTGAAGCAACACAGATTTAATGCCCTGGAGCCAGATTCATCAATTTTTCCTTTTTTGACTATGCACAACAGAAAATCCTAATTCTAATTATCAAAATACCGTAAGTGTTTAGATGGTATTCTCATGCATACTGGTATATTTGATGGATCATCATATATGATCAATTTTGTTACCCTATTACGCATTGAAAATCTCAGTTTCGATTTGTGAAGGAAAAAATTACAGTTGCGCATCAGGCATGTTGCATAACTATATCAATCTATTTTGGAGTAGTAGTATGAGGTTCTTGTCAAACCTCAGAATGGGACATATCTATGGGATAATCAGATGAATGTTTAATGGACCAACTTAACCAATCAGATCAAGAAAAACAAGCAATATTTCAAGAAGATCAGTTGTTGCGCAACCGTGCTATGCTTCTCATGTAGGTTGTTGTTGCACAACAGGCATGCTACGCAATGGTGAAAAAGAAACCAGTTTGCCTCCAGATCAACAAGGTCAGATAATCATATGTTTCATCTCACCTCCAAAAAATATCAAGGTCGAAGATCATAATTTTTAGGGACTCAAGGATTTGTTTAGATTAAGTTGTGATGGTGTAATTAATGAGTCCAAGTTGACCCTTTTTTCTTAGCAGTTTGTTGAAGATTTTGTTGCTAAATATGTCTAATTGTTAGCATTGTTATAGGATGATAGTTGAATTCGCATTTGGCAGCATAAGAAGATATTTTTGTATATATTTCATGTAGTTATGAGAGCTAAGGGTTGGAAAGTGTCTAAGGAAGATACTATTGAATACATTTTGTAAACTCATTTTTGATATTAATGAAATTGCTGTAAGTTTTAAACCTGCGAAGTAAAGAAATGCATATAGATTCTTAAGCAATACATAAATTAATCAATGTCTCATACACAAAGTACAAATAGATTTTATACCAGAAACCCTCAACCGGGAAAACCTTTCTTATTTTCATTATATCGAATTTCACCATTCACCATACAATATATACAATGTTTTTAGGTATTCTGTAGATACCAAAACCCTAAT
>JZKD02S1643370.1:63182-87465 GCA_000966675.3 Picea glauca
TTTTATATTTTCTGTTTTCTAATTATAAATGATATAAAACTTGAATTAACTAAGTTGTGAAACAAAGATGCACAGATGGTCAAAGCCAATATGAAACTTTCCTACTTCACTAATGCATAAAATAACATAAATTAGAAGCAGGTGAAGCTAAAATTTTATTAGTTCGTTAAATGTGTCTGTGCCTTTGTATGAACCAAGAGCATCCAGCTGCCCCGCCTGTGAAAGAAATCTGCACTAGGCTTATACTCAAATTTTCCTGAATAAATTCAAAGAATGTATTGGCAGCCGAGATTTAAGAACAAAATAGGGAGCACATATTAATTATGTGATATTATAATGACAAATGATTACAGTCAGAGAAATATTTATGTAACACATTTATTTTATGCATCAACTAAATATCAAAGAAAAATCCTGATATTAAAATTGATACGATGATAACAGTCACAACATTTGGAACAACAAATCATGAACGACATCTATAGCATGAATATCATGGAAAATAAAATGTCACTGAGACTAAATCTATACAACATATTAATATCCCAAGATAAGAGAAAACAAAACATCAATGAAACAACATTCACAGTGGTCTAAAGCCGAAATGCTATAAGTTGTTCCATTAAGTCCTGAAAATCATTCGTCCATAACTGGTTCTAGGCCAAGATGCTTCCCTTTACAAAATGAAAAGTATTTAAAGTGTTTTGAAATACTATTTTCCTAATCCCAGGATAGGATGAGATCTCATGAGGTCAATAATATTACAAAATAGAGGGCTTCCAGCCACTCATAACTGAATTGTTTCTTCTTAAAAAATTATTAAAAGTTTTTACAAGGAAAACAAAATAAATACTAATCATTCAAGAGAAAAGTCGAACATGTCTTCCCTAGAAGATCAGCATCAAAATATACTATTCCCTAAAAATGAAAACAAAAATAAGTTAAATAAGTTATTTACAACTAATTTTTAATTTTTTTATTTAAAAACGACTTGGCTACAGAATCGTCAGATTCTGTAGCCAGTCTTATATTAGCAAACAAAGTCTAATTTCAAACCAAATCGATTTTGAAAAGATCACATGGATGTAATAAGAGGGAAAAACCATTTTACCATTTCAACCAATGACTAAAGATGGATCATAGTAGCTCGGAATTGATTACAGCTTTAACACTGTCTATGTTTTTTATCATTGTGTTACCTATCCTTTTGAAGCATTTAGCTTGTTTTTCAGCATTTGCCCCAAGGTCTCCATTTTCCTGTTCTAATGATTCACATTGAGATGTGAGTGTTTTAATCTGATCCCGAAGGATGGGAATATCAATGTAGTAATGTTCTATCCAATGCAGACAAACGTCACAAAATCTACTATTCCCTGAAAACAAAAACATAAATAAGTTAGATAAGTTATTTACAACTATTTTTTTATTTTTTATTTAAAAATTACTTGGATATAGAATCGACCGATTATGTATCCAGTCTTATCTTAGCAAACAAAGTCTAATTTCAAACCAAATCGATTTTGAAAAGATCACATGAATGTAATAAGAGGGAAAAACCATTTTACCATTTCAACCAACGACTAAAGATGGATCAGAGTAGCTCGGAATTGATTACATCTTTAACACTGTTTGCGTTTTTTATCACTATGTTACTTGTCCTTTTGAAGTGTTTAGCTTGTCTTTCAACATTTTCCCTGAGGTCTCGATTTTCCTATTCTAGTGATTCACATTGAGATGTGAGTGTTTTAATCTGAGCTTGAAGGATCAGAATATCAATGTAGTAACGTTAAATCCAATGCAGACAAACGTCACAATGTACAGAAGGATCAACCTATTGGTGGAGTGCACAGTCAAGTCTAGATGCATCGGCCTTACCTGTCATCTGACCTTGACCAAACCTAATACCAATAAACCCATCCTTACCCTCGAGACACGGTGGAATATTAGTAACAAAGTCATACGGTTGAGCATGATCAGATCTTTGACAATCCGAGTCTTCTAAAACCAGGAACTCTTCAATTTCGAGATCCAAGACCTCATTGACCTCGATTGGGCTGATCGAGCTCAAATGAGGTTTGGTTCTATTCCTCAAATTTCTCGAAATAAGCCGACCACATATTTTATTCTGGAATCCTAACACGGTGTGTCTTTGTGTTGATTGTTTGCAAGATTTTTTGACATAGGGTTTCATAGTAGTGTTATGGTCAAAATCCAATTTAGGCACAGGAGGTTCACTCAACTCAAAACTAGCAACCTTTTTCTCATGTGGGGATTGACTGGGCATTACCTCGTCCAAAGGGTTTGTATCTGGCTCATTATTTGGGAGGTCAAACTGTTTTTTCATCAATGGTTCACCCAAAACTGGGCCTTCTACAGGAATTGTAGAAACAAAACCATTTCTTGCTAAAAATCCATCCCAACAATCGCCTATGGTTTTCAGATGGTGGGTAACAGAATTTTGATTAAGCCGTGGTGGACAAGACTAGAGTCGAGGCTCTTTTTTATACCTTTTAGACATCTTTTACAGGCTTCTCAACAAATATAAAGGCACATTCAAATGAAAACCTATGAAGTTCATAAGCAGTCATATATGATAAATAAAAACTAAACCATAACGACCTTCACAGGTCACAAACCGTTTAAGGATCAATAACAGATCATGCCACCTATGCTTGACCAAATAAATAGGGATACCTTTCTCACAACAATCGATTTTCCTGGAGATCATGAAGACGCTCCAAGGTACTTCTTCGATCTTCAATTTTTTTAACCACTTCTCACCGGTAGATGGAAGACCTATGGATTCATTCACAAACTCCTCAGTTACCTCTAATTCGACATCTCCAATTTTTTCCCTACACCCATCGAAAGTCTGTGCAAATTCCTTAGACACACGAAGGTTATACCCTTCGAACCTTTTGATGAAGGCATCCCAGCCTTGACCTTTTAACTCTTCGACTGCATCATCGTGAGAGAGAAATGCTTGAGAGCCATTCCTCTCTACTCGGACAACATGAGACATTAAAAATATGACTGGATTGTAACAAGGGAGACTCAAAACAATTCTGGGTTTAGATGGCAGGAGAAAAAGGAGAAAATATGAGAAGATAAAATGGAAACAAACAAAATGAAGACCCTGTGCAATCATAGTATGAACATCGAGGGTTCAGTCTTGATGCTTGAGCATTCATGGTAATGAAAACCTATAACCCGTAATGAAAAACATTATTAGTTCTCTATGCCAGCAAGGTGGACTAAGTACAGGGTACGATATTTAATCATTAATTCTCATGACTAGCACGACCATAGTTTTTGCACAAGGTTTAAATATATTAACACAAAATTCCCACAATTCAAATGAAAACCAAGTAAGTATATAGAAATCATATCAATATTCAAAACATTCAAAAGGTAAGTCATTCAAGTGTTAGATTTAGAATGGATATAAGCACAATGATCTTTCAAAAGAATGGCCTGTATAGAAAACAAAATATAAAGCTACGTTTTCATGTTTGATTCATGCTTTCAGTCATGAATCAAACATGAAAACAAAACGAAAACACAAACTTTAAAGAATTAATGAACACCTTTTATAATCCAGTAATCATCTCAAAATGATAATATTTACAAGATGAGGTGAAGGAAACTACAAAAAGTGTAGTTTTTTGTTCAAATAACGAACTCGTGTAGGGCTGCCAACAAGTCCACACTTTTTCGTCATTCTTCCATTCATCCCTTGCTTCTATTATCCAATCGGGTTCAATGATTGAGATAGCACAAAGAAAGGCCTCAACATCTTCATTGTTTCTTGAGAGTGCATCTGCCACAACATTTTGATTCCCTTTTTTATAGATGATTTCAAAATCATAACCCAATATCTTGGTCACCCATTTTTGTTGTTCTTCTGAAGATAGTCTTTGTTCCAAGAAGTATTTAAGACTATCATGATCTNAATAAAGGTTTTTGTGAAGTATGGAGTGGTCAAGACAAGAGCTTTGCACATCACCTCTTTAAGTTGTTCAAAAGATTTAGTTGCCTCTGGAGTCCATGAAAACACATCCTTTTTATTTAGTGTCGCTAAAGGTGTTTCCATTCTTCCACAGTGCTGAAAAAACTTGCGGTAGTAACCTGTCAAACCTAAAAATCCTCTAAGATTCTTCAATGTTTTGGGAATTGGCCAGTCCATCATGGCCTTAATCTTGTTAGGGTGAACACTCCAAGGAATTAGGTGAATATCATGATCATTATTTCGAGTGGGTGGAAGACCTTTCAAAATATTTTCAAATACTTTCGAATGCTTATCAATGATCCCTTGGAGATCTAGGGGAATAGATGGCCTAGATGTTTGAACCTCTAGTGAGCATAGTTGTGCAATTACACCTTGATGCCCCTTTTTCAATAATTTTTTCATGCCATTGGAGCTTATCACCTTACCGAGTTTCCCTGTGATACCTCTTAACTTGATTTATTTTTCTTCCAATGAAAATTTCATGAAAAGTTATTGAAAATTAAAATCCACTATTCCTAATGATTATAACCATTGGATTCCTAGTACGACATCATCACCACCCATGGGTATAGCAATAATTTGAATATTCATTACATATTCCCTCATAGTAAGATTGATCTTATTTCATTTTCATGAGCAATTGATAGTTCCTCCATCTGCAATCATTACTTGAAACTCTGGTGCTGGATATACAAAGAAATTGAGAGCTTTGGGTAATTTATAGTGAATGAAATTATGAGTACTACCAGAACCAATTAGGACTATTACCTTTTTCTTTTTGATATATCCTTCGATCTTGAGGGTTTGAGGAGTGCTAATTCTAGCCAATGCATTACACGATATCGTGTGAGTCAACTCTTCAAAAGAAATCGTGTCTACATTTTCATCTTAAGATGGTTCATGTTCTTGTTCTTGTTCTTCTTCCTCTTCACAATCTATGTAGAATAATTTCTTCTCACCACACTTATGTCCCTTACTGTACTTGCTGACACAATTAAAGAACAAACCTTTTGATTTTTTTTCATCCAATTGTTGAGGTGTTTTAGAAGAAGGAACATTATTCGCTCGATATATGTTAGGAGTGGTCCTTCTAATAGCCATAGCCATTTTTTATCGAACCGATGTTAAGAATACCTTTACTTCTTGTAGTCATGCCCCCTTCCTTATCGACGTCATCAAACGTTTCTAGGAAGGTGGCAATATCTTGTCTCTCATTCCACTTTCAATGAGCAGTCTCAAATGACATAAAAAGAGTTATAACTGTTTTCTGATGTCATTGATTCCCATAAAATTCGACTCCAACAAAGTTTCATGTTACGGTGGGTCTTACTACATGATCGTTGCATTTTTTCAGTCATCTTCGAAGACCTCTAAAGTTGCTAGCCCATCAATGCCTTCGAGTTATCGACAACTTACACCAACATCCATTTCTTGATTTAGAGACATTTCAGTCCACAGAACTGTAATCGACCATTATTCATGCCCCGAGGGCGATGCAAACATCCACTTCATCAACAATTTTTAGTTATCGTCATATTATTCTGGTTTCATGAAACAAGAATGGGGCATGATCTCCTCGTTTGTACACAAATTTCTCTTTCAATTTTAAGAGAATGTTGGCATTAGTTCGAATCCCCTTTTCCTTTGATGGGATGTTCTCATCATCTCTCTTATCAACATGCAACTATCCTATTCATATAGCAATTTAAGTAGAAAGACACATTGATGCATTTAGTCTATATGTATGCTCCTAACCTCACACATAAGGGGGGATCTATTATCACCAAACAATTGCTCAGAAAAATACATACAATGGATGAAAAAACAAGTAGCACAAGTACAACGTACTACCAATAATGATAGGATGATGACATTTAGTTTGTTAATATAATAAAAATACTATGCAAAATGGTCCTGAAATTTAGCGCACATTATGCAAAGAGAGCGCATACACACCCACGTGGGCTAACACAGTGTACGACGCACATAGTGCGTGCCCAACATGATTGGAAATCGAAAAGCCCGCGCAAATGTAGAAATGATGCATTGATGATTTTGGTCGGGCCTCAACCACTTCTGGGATGAAGTGGATATCACCCATAACCAAAATCACCCTAAAATTCCGTTGTGGGATCACTGAAAGGGATAGGAGGTACCTTTAAATACCTCCCATTCACACTTGAAACTAGTTGTGAAATATCTTTCCATCCTCCTATAAATAGAGGATCATGGTATGCAAAGAAAAGAAGAAATCCATAACATTGTTATGTTGTTCAAATTATCTTGGAGAAAACCATCTTTCCCTTGATCCATAGGTTGAGCAAGTGTAGCATTTTGAAATCTATACACCTCTTGTGAAGCTAAGCCTTGGGGAAATTTTCATCATTGTAAACTCACCATTAGAAAGTAATAGCTCTAGTTTTTTAGGGATCAAGGAACCCTCCCTTAGGAGGAATATGGGATTCATAGTCCCATATTTCTCTTCTTGGTGCACTCAATTTGAAGATTCATTTCTATTGGGTAACCATTTCATGTGTTCATTTTCATGCATAATTTTCTTATAGTTGTTTAGTTGGCTCTTAGTGTTGTTTGTTCTTCACTAGCTTTGTATTTTTATTTCTAATCTGCAGGTTCACTAACTTACTAACCACATTTATGTTCTGCTTTGTTGTCTTACCAAGGTAGTTAAGGGACTCTCTTTTGCTCACTCTTGTGACAAAAGACCTCGAACACTCATGGTGTTTCTACACTGCCAAAAAGTGTCCATAGCCTATGGTGTAGTCACCCCGAAATCACAGGCTTTGCTTCACTACCAAAGAGAATCCATAACCCTGATGAAGATAACTACATTTCCCACTTGAATTTCCTTTCACCATCTCTTTATTTGTTTTGACACTTTACAGGAGACAGGGGAAATTAATATGTTTTTCACATCTAAGGGATGATGTCTATTTATCAAGGATGACGTAGGAATACATGAGTCATAAAGTATACTCATAAAGTTTTTCATCTCCTCATTTCTAACTCCATGTTTCCAAAATATACCATTTTAGTAATTTTCTTGAGTAAAACAACCAATTATATGTTTGACACTTGAGTCTCTACCAAGAAAGAAATACCCAAAACATACCTTTTCAACTTTTGATTAGAAAATAATATAAGATGTTCTCCTTTCTTGTTTTACAATAACATGTCAACATCTTCATTAGTAATTGAGGTTGTCTTTTCTATTAAGATTATGAAGTTTGAGAAGATAAGGGATTATTTGTTTTAAAGAGAAGATCTATTAAGTGATGTAATATGCTATAATAAATCTAACAACAGGTTGAATAGACTACCTAAGAAAGAAAATTTCTAGTGTTGTTTATTTAGGTAATCCTTAATGATTGATGAATCTTCACAAATTATAGTCACACCAAAACTTATTTCAAACTATTTAATTAGAAATCCTTTGAACACTGAAAGATTTAAAAGAAACACTAAAGAAAACCGATTATATACAATTAATGGAAAATATTTTTTTAGAATTGAATAAAATGTTTCAAGAACCACCCATTCACAGGGAATTCCATCAAATATATTGTTGGACATTGGTTTGATCACTTCTCACGAGTTTCCCGACATGGGTTAACCCCCTCTTGTGGATCCTAAATCTAACGATTGTGGCAGAGACTAACACTTGCAAGTTTTGGTCTAACAAAAATCATATTCGAACAAATGGTATCAGAATGACAGGTCTCGAGTTTGAAACTTTCCCAAAATGCGTCGGGGGTGGGGGGAGATTGTTGGACATTTGGTTTAGTGCTTCCTGCGAGTTTTGCAACATGGGTTAACCCCCTCTCTTGGATCCTAACTCTGACAATTGTGGTAGAGACTAACACATGTGGGTTTTGGTATAAAGACAATTGTATTCCAACAATTTGTACCTCCTAACCCGCTTCTCATTCTGTTCACTCACCTCATTAGTTTTCTTTTTTATTTCTTCAACTAAACATTTATATAGATGCTCCTGCATCACCAAAAAAAGTGTTCTCAAGAAAATATGTCCAAAAGTAAGCACTAATAGACACCCTAGAATGTGCCATAGTGGTAAAATTCTCACCCTGAAGATGAATATTAGGTGGCAAATAGGTATGTCCAAATATTGAAAGTCAAAGGTTTTCAGGAGGAAGAAAAAATATTGAATGCAAGAGTTGAGGTATAATGACCTCATTTGTTAATATATTTACGGGTTCTTTATTTTCTATGAAAATTTTAATAGTTTTTTAGTTTCTTAGAAAAAACACTTAGGGTGATCACTGATCATATATATCGTCTTGATTGAGTGAAACTATTTAATCTCCTAAACTATGTGATTAATGTATGAAACATATGAATTCAAGAAATGAAAACTATATACAACTAGAGTAGAGGAGAACACATGCATATTCAACAAAGAAGAGGAAAAGCATGCAACCCTAAAGGGAATTTAGTCTCTTTAACCCAAATTATATATTTGGTTCTCTTACTCTATCTAGAATCTAACATAACCCACTCAAGTGTCTCTAAGGGTCTACTAGATTACTTTGTGAAGAACTTTCCTATATGAGAATTCTTGTGACATTTAGTATCTACTTACTAAAATTTTAATTTTTAAATTGAAACTAATCAAAGTAATAAAACATATTGTGGACATTAAAGTATATTCTATAATGAAAAGAGAAAGATAATATATATTGTTGAATCAATAATTGCAAAACTGAAGTTGGTACAAGGGGCCAACAAAAATGAAACTGAAGTGAAAGTGGAATTGACACTGATTTTTAAGTCTCGAATTGAAATGTTTGTTTTTAAATTGAAATGAAAGTGGTTTGATGATCAAGGTAACACAACAACTTCCAAAGTAAATCATAGTCCATATTTTTATCACAAACATTCAATGTTACTATTTATATATTAAAACAAAATGAAATAAAAATATATATAAGTATGCATGTGTGTAGTATAAACAAATTTTGGGTGTAGGAGAGTGGAGTGATTTATTTTTTGAATTCATTATTGCAGGTGACAAATTTGCAAGAAATTGAAAACTTGTGATTTATTTTTAATTCCAACATTTCAAAATTTGAGAGGTAAATTTCATCCCCATAAGTGTTGCAAATAAATAAAACCCTCCAACAAGGAATTTTACAAACAACGAAAAGAATAACCTTGTACAAAATCAAAATCAAAGCGAGTAAGCAAGTAAAAAATGAAAATATTTTTCGTGAAGTGCATGTTATCATTGTGGGTCCCTATAAACTTAATGGAATCTTACAAGAATATGATTTAAGGTGTTTATTCAACATTGCCAAATTCTAATTCCTTTTAAGTCACAAAATGAAATAAAAATTGTTTGATGATCATGGAAATGCATTAACTTCTAAAGTGAACGATACTTTGTATTTGCACCGGAAGCATAAATAAACCATTTCTTAAAAAAATGATAACTAAAGATATTGAATGTTATCATTTAGTTATGAATTTGTTGCTTTGTACTTAGTGATCATTTTGTGATTTACATGAAATATGCCTAAGCTAAAATTCATTCTACCAATTGTGATATAAGGGATCCAGGAACATGACTTGGCATCACAAGCTTTACCTTTGTTCTCCTCCTTCAAGTTGCAACACAGAAAAATCGAACTGGAAGATGAGGGTGGGGGGGCTAAGGGGGGTCTAGTTGAGGTAGTCTCGATACCCGACCCGTTTGGGAGGAAGTATTTTATGTCAAATTCTAATTCGAAGGCCTCGATTGACGTAAGAGGGAAAACAACAAACACTACAAGGAAAAGACCCTCTAGCAGAGGTTATAACAGAGGTTTTTAGTGTTACAAAATTGGAAAATATTGTCAAAAAAACCTCTGCGAAAACATCCGTTTTTGGTAGTGGATGTTTTTGCAAAGATTATAACGAAACTTCATTATAACTAAAAAAAATTGGGTGGGCGGAGGTTGTAGAAGATGTTTTTCTAGTCGGTGTGCTTCATGGTCTATATGCACTGGTGCACTCCAAAACATAAAGCACTGGTGCCTACATTACACCGAAAGCATCGGGAAATTCCTAAACTATTGGGGGCACCGATGTGTTTATATAAAATAACTACCTGGTAATTTAATAAAAAAAAGGCACTGGTCAAATCTATGATACCAAGCATCGATGGATTTTGTAACTTAAAGCACCAGTGGTTACATTTACAAGAAACCACCGGAGCTGTCCAAAACAAAATGGGGCACCGATGCTCTTATAAGTAATAACACATCGGTGCCTTAATAATAATAAGGTGCCAGGTGAATCTCGATACCATCACCAGTGCGTTAAAAAACAAACCCTACTGGTGCATGATATTCAGAACACACTGAGGCGGAAGTGTGATACATAAGCAACGATGTGTTTATTAATTAAACGCATTGATACAAGTTTTTTATTATTATTATTGTTGGTTAAAATAGTATTAATATCAGTGTTGGTTCCTTGTATGTCAACACCAGTGCGAATTTAATTACGGAACCGGTTCATTTTATCTTGTAACACAACGGTGTTGTTTATCATTAAATGCACTGGTTGTCATTTTCTCCTTTTAGAAACATCGACCTATGACAATGCACAATTATTGTTATTTTTTAATTCCATTGTTCATAAAAAAATTAACACATATCTTATAATAGTATTCATATAAATTAAATTTTGATTAGTGCATTTGGATATGATGTTCAGATTACTTTGTTATATCATTAGATTTCACATCTCTTCATGATAATATTTAATCATCCATATGGGTTCTTTATTTTCTATGCAAATTTTAATATTTTTTAGTTTCTTAGAAAAAAAACTTGGGGTGATCATTGATCATAAATATCCTCTTGATCGAGTGCAACTATTTAATCTCCTCAACTATGTGATTAATGTATGAAACATATGAATTCAGGAAATGAAAACTATATACAACTAGAGTAGAGGAGAACACTTGCATATTCAACAAAGAAGAGGAAACGAATGCAGCCCTAAAGGGCATTTAGTCTCTTTAATACAAATTACATATTTAGTTCTCTTACTCTATATATTGACTAGAATATAACATAACCCACTCAAGTGTCCCTAAGGGTCTACTAGATTACTCTGTGAAGAACTTTCCTCTTTGAGAATTCTTGTGACATTTAGTATCTACTTAGTAAAATTTAAAATTAAAAATTGAAACTAATCAAAGTAATAAAACAGATTGTGGAAATTAAAGTATATTCTATAATGAAAAGAGAAAGATAATCTATATTGTTGAATCAATAATTGCAAAACTGAAGTTGGTACAAGGGGCCAAAAAAAATGAAACTGAAGTGAAAGTGGAATTGACACTGATTTTTTAAGTCTCGAAATGGAATGTTTGTTTTTAATTGAAATGAAAGTGGTTTGATGATCAAGGTAACACATCAACTTCCAAAGTAAATCATAGTCCATATTTTCATCACAAACATTCAATGTTACTATTTATATATTAAAACAAAATGAAACAAAAATATATATAAGTATGCATGTGTGTAATATAAACAAATTTTGGGTGTAGGAGAGTGGAGTGATTTATTTTTTGAAGTCATTATTGCAAGTGAAAAATTTACGAGAAATGGAAAACTTGTGATTTATTTTTAATTCCAACATTTCAAACTTCGAGAGGTAAATTTCATCCCTATAAGTGTTGCAAATAAATAAAACCCTCCAACAAAGAATTTAACAAACAACAAAAAGAATAACCTTGTACAAAATCAAAATCAAAGTGGGTAAGGAAGTCAAAAATGAAAATATTTTTCGTGAAGTGCATGTCATCATTGTGGGTCCCTATAAACTTAATGGAATCTTACAAGAATCTGATTTAAGGTGTTTATTCAACATTGTCAAATTCTGATTCCTTTTAAGTCACAAAATGAAATAAAAATTGTTTGATGATCATGGAAATGCATTACCTTCTAAAGTGAACGATACTTTGTATTTGCATCAGAAGCATAAATAAACTATGTCTTAAAAAAATGATAACTAAATATATTGAATGTTATCATTTAGTTATGAATTTGTTGCTTTATACTTAGTGATCAATTTGTGATTTACATGAAATATGCCTAAGCTAAAATTCATTCTACCAATTTTGGTATAAGGGAGCCAGGAACATGACTTGGTATCACAAGCTTTACCTTTGTTCTCCTCCTTCAATTTGTGACCCAAAAAAATTGAACTAGAAGACGAGGGTGGAGTGGTTAAGGGGGGGGGTCTAGGTGAGGTAGTCTTGATACCCGAACCGGTTGGGAGGAAGTATTTTATGTCAAAGGCCTCGATTGAGGTAAGGGAGGGAAAAATACAAACACTATAAGGAAAAGACCCTCTAACGAAGGTTACAAGGGAGGATTTTAGTGTTATAAAATTGGAAAAAATTGTCAAAAAACCTCCATGAAAACATTTGTTTTTGGTAGTGGATGTTTTTGCGAAGATTATAACAAAACTTCATTATAACTAAAAAAAATTGGGTGGGTGGAGGTTGTAGTAGATGTTTTTCTAGTCGGTGCACTTCATGGTCTATACACACCGGTGCGTTCCCAAACATAAAGCATCGGTTCCTACATTACATCGAAAGCATCGGGCGAGTCCTAAAATATTGGGGCACTGGTGCGTTTATATAAAATAACGCCCCGATGCTTTAATAAAAAATATGCACTGGTCAAATCTATGACACCAATCACCAATGCGTTCTGTAACTTAAAGCATCGGTGCTTACATTTACAAGAAAGCACCGGGGTTATCCAAAATAAATTGGGGCACCAATGCTCTTATAAGTAATAACGCACCGGTGCCCTAATAAGAATAAGGCGCCAAGAGAATCTATGATGCCATCACCGGTGCGTTAAAAACAAACCCTACTGGTGCATGATATCCATAACGCACCGAGGCAGAAGTGTAATACATAAGCAACGATGCGTTTATTAATTAAACACATTGATAAATGTTTTTTATTATTATAATTGTTGGTTAAAATAGTATTAAGATGAGTGTTGGGTCCTTGTATGTCAGTACCAATGCGATTTTAATTACGACATTGGTGCATTTTAGCTTGAAACACATCGATGTTGTTTATCATCAAATGCACTGGTTTTCATTTTCTCTTTTTAGAAACATCGACCTATGACAATGCACAATTATTGTTATTTTTTAATTCCATTGTTCATAAAAAATTTGACATATATCTTATAATAGTATTCATATAAATTAAATTTTGATTAGTGCATTTGGATATGATGTTTGGATTAATTTGTTATATTATCAGATTTCATATCTCTTCATTATAATATTCAATCATCCATATGGGTTCTTTATTTTCTATGTAAATTTTAATAGTTTTTTAGTTTCTTAGAAAAAACACTTAGGGTGATCACTGATCATAAATATCCTCTTGATCGAGTGAAACTATTTAATCTCCTCAACTAAGTGATTAATGTATGAAACATATGAATTCAAGAAATGAAAACTAGATACAACTAGAGTAGAGGAGAACACTTGCATATTCAATAAAGAAGAGGAAAATAATGCATCCCTAAAGGGAATTTAGTCTCTTTAATCCAAATTATATATTTTGTTCTCTTACTCTATCTATTTACTAGAATCTAACGTAACCCACTCAAGTGTCTCTAAGGTTCTACTAGATTACTCTGTGAAGAACTTTCCTATATGAGAATTCTTGTGACATTTAGTATCTACTTACTAAAATTAAAAATTAAAAATTGAAACTAATCAAAGTAATACAACATATTGTGGAAATTAAAGTATATTCTATAATGAAAAGAGAAAGATAATCTAGATTGTTGAACCAATAATTGAAAAATTGAAGTTGGTACAAGGGGCTAACAAAAATGAAACTGAAGTGAAAGTGGAATTGACACTGATTTTTTAAGTCCCAAACTGAAATGCTTGTTTTTGAATGGAAATGAAAGTGTTTTGATGATCAAGGTAACACATCAACTTCCAAAGTAAATCATAGTCCATATTTGCATCACAAACATTCAATGTTACTATTTATATATTAAAACAAAATGAAATAAAAAAATATATAAGTATGCATGCATGTAATATAAACAAATTTTGGGTGTAGGGGAGTGCATTGGTTTATTTTGTGAAGTCATTCTCGTAGGTGAAAAATTTGCAAGAAATGGAAAAATTGTGGTTTGTTTTTAATTCCAACACTTCAAACTTCTAGAGGTAAATTTTATCCCCAAAAGTGTTGCAAATAAATAAAACCCTCCAACAAAGAATTTTACAAACAACGAAAATAATAACCTTGTACAAAATCAAAATCAAAACGAATAAGCAAGTCAAAAATTAAAATATTTTTCATGAAGTACATATTATCATTGTGGGTCCCTATAAACTTAATGGAATCTTACAAGAATCTGATTTAAGGTGTTTAGTCAACATTGCCAAATTCTGATTCATTTTAAGTCACAAAATGAAATAAAAATTGTTCGATGATCATGGGAATGCATTAACTTATAAAGTGAATGATACTTTGTATTTGCATCATAAGCATAAATAAATTGTCTTAAAAAAATGATAACTAAATATATTGAACGCTATAATTTAGTTGTGAATTTGTTGTTTTGTACTTAGTGATCATTTTGTGATTTACATGAAATATGCCTATGCTAAAATTCATTCTACCAATTGTAGTATAAGGGAGACAAGAACATGACTTGGGATCACAAGCTTTACCTTTGTTCTCCTCCTTCAATTTGCGACCAATAAAAATCAAATTGGAAGATGAGGGTGGGTGGGTTAAGGGGGGTCTAGCTGAGGTAGTCACGATACCTAGCCCTGTTGGGAGGAAGTATTTTATGTTAAAGGCCAAGTCGAAGGCCTCGATTGAGGTAAGGGAGGGAAAATAATAAACACTACAAGGAAAAGACCCTTTAGCAGAGGTTATAGTGGAGGTTTTTAGTTTCACAAAATTGGCAAAAAATAAAAAAAAAAACTCCRCGAAGAAATCTATTTTTGGTAGCGAATGTTTTTGCGGAGATTATAACAAAAATTCATTATAATTAAAAAATAATTGGGCAGGAAGAGGTTGTAGCGGATGTTTTTATAGTCGGTTCGCTTCATGGTTTATGCGCACTGGTGAGTTCCCAAACATAAATCACTGGTTCCTACATTACACCGAAAGCATGAGGCAAGTCCTAAAATATTGGGGCACTAGTGTATTTATACAAAATAATGCCCTGGTGCTTTAATATAAACAACGCACTGGTCAAATTTATGATACCAAGAACTAATGCATTCTCTAACTTAAAACATCGGTGCTTACATTTACAAGAAAGGACCAGGGCTTTCCAAAAAATATTGGGGCACTGGTGCTCTTATAAGTAATAACGCACCGATGCCTTAATAATAATAAGACACACAACAAATATATGATACCATCACTAGTGCATTAAAAAACAAACCATACCGATGCATGATATTCAAAACGCACCGAGGAAGAAGTGTGATAAAGAAGCACCGATGTGTTTATTAATTAAACACATTGATAAATTTTTGTATTATTATAATTGTTGGTTAAAATAATATTAAGATCAATGTTGGTTCATTATATGTCAGCACCAGTGCGAATTTAATTACAATACCTGTGCATTTTATCTTGAAACACATCGGTGTTGTTTATCATTAAACACACCGGTTGTCATTTTCACTTTTTAGAAACATCGACCTATGACAATGCACACTTATTGTTTTTTTTTTTTTTTTAATTCCATTGTTCATAAAAAAATTGACATATATCTTATAATACTATTCATATAAATTAAATTTTGATTAGTGAATTTGGATACGATGTTTGGATTAATTTTTTATATCATTAGATTTCATATCTCTTCATTGTAATATTTAATCATCCATATATTTAATCGACGATGTAACTTTTCACAATAACATTGGACAACACAATAGAATAAAATAAAACATATTTTATTATATATGAATAACAGGCTCTTTGCCATACATAATTGGTCGACACTTATTGGTAACCCCTTGTCTTTAATTTGGGACACTATGTCCATTACATTAAACAAAATGTCTGATTTTCATAGACAATTATTTCAAAAAATACAACAACTTGAATTGATATCCAAATATATTGATCATCATTCTTCGCTGGAATTGTTGTCAGTGCTCAAGCTACTTCCATGAATTGGGTTATTTAGTCGAATATTTTGTTGATTCTCTCGATTTTTTCCTCTTCTTCAAATGATTCCATCTAGAAAAATAAAAATAAAGTGTAATGAGTGTATCTATATTGGTGAGAATAATGAAAATTGAAATAAATAATATACATGAATGTAAATTGAAAAGTGACATGCCATAGCAAGAATTGAGTCTTGAATGATACACATTTTTTCAAAACCAAATCTCATGCCTTCTGTCAACAACTCTTCTATTGACATGTTTACATACTTTGTTTCCTGCAAGTTTTATACCCCATAATGAATCATAGATTTAATATAAAATATTTTTTTGGTTTCATTAATTATAAAATGAGAGAAGTAAAACAACATAATATACTTGCAAATTCCACAATTAATTTTTGATATGCCAACATATACTCACAACCCTTACTTAACCCAATGTCAATCAATTCTTGTGATGGCTCTTCTTTGTATGTTAGCACATGTTTGAATACATTCAAGGATGGATGTTGCAAAAAAAAATTAAAATATACAAAAATGAAATCTTAATTGAATGTTATAAGGAAATAACAATTACTCACAAACTTTGCTATCAACCCTTTTCTTCCTTGTTGTCCCGTTTTATGTGTTGAATGGGTTCCATTTTGTTTTCTTTTCTGCAGGAAAATACTTGAAAATTAATATTTAATGCTAAATTATTTATTTATATGTACTTAATAAAAAATCTCAATGATTTCATAAATTTGAAGCACATTGTTGTTGAGATGGCTCCTCCCGTGATGCAATTATGTCCATTTATTTGACCATCTTATTGTACACTTTATCGACATTCCTACTGGCATATTTTGAATATCAGCTCATTGATCCTTTGGGATTTTCATAATCTTCCTGAAAAAAGTGACATGACAATAAACTAGTTTTATATTGATATATGAAAACTAAATATAACAAAATTGATATTAATAAAGGAATGGTTTGTAGTAATATATACATATTCTAGAAACACATTTTTAGGAATCTTACTTTTTGAATAATTATTTTTTGTTTTTGTATGTTTTTGCTATTGCAAGACTGACAGGTCTCATTGACCATTGCTTTGGAAACACTTCCTGTAGTTTAGATATAACCTGATTCTTGGAATCATTGGATTGATTTTTGTATTGTAAGTGGAAAGTATGTCTATACATTCATTCCACTATATCCCTCATAGTTTTGTAAAAAAAAATACCCCTTTCATTAACCTCCAACACCACTCCACATGAGTTAAGGACCAATTCATCATCATTTGCATATTCTAAAATTTAATTTTCTTAGGACGACATTATGTTCCTTCGTTGTTGGTCCCTGTAAAACATTAAACATATGTGAATTACTAGATTGTTTGAAACATGTTATCTAATATTTTTAAGTATATTATTAATGAAAATTAAAAAAAAGAACTCATATTGAATATAATTTTTTCATTCACTTGATTCTTCCTTTTGCAATTTTTCCATCAAGCTTTTACGCTCTTCTGCACTTAGATAAAAAACAATCTTATCGAGCTTCATCATTTTATGGCTCTACATGACATACACTAGCCAATACATATTAGTTAAACTTACATATAGTTCAAACATATTAATTTTGTATAGAATTTACAAAGAACTTGCCTTTTTAACATATTAATTTTGTATAGAATTTACAAAGAACCTGCCTTTTTTGCCTTTTTGGATGTGTTATCATTGTGTTGATCAAAATTTTTGTTACCTGAACTATTTTCACACATTGTTTTATCAATATATATTATGTACCATTCAATACACAAGCTATTAAATATATTTTATAAATAAATCACATAATTTTCTACAAAAAATGTTTCTGGTGCACTTTCATAATATAAAAGCACAGGTGTGTTCCATATATGAAACACACTGATATCAAAAAAATATATTTTAAAAAACTATAAATGACAATGATGCGATATGTATTGTTATCAACACCGCTCCAATAGAAAAAAAAAACAAAAAATAAAAAAAATACCATGAACAAATAAAATTACACAGCCATGAACATATTTTTTTAATTAGGTTGCAGCATTACCAATATGTTTTATCCGAAAGCACATCGGTGCGTTAGATTCAATAAGGAACACCAGTTACTTGAAATTGTTTTAAAAAAAAGTCACAGGGCTGAGAGGGTTTGGATCTGTTGCATCACATGTCAAATGTCTTTTATATGGAAACATAAACCCATTAAATCTAAAATTCCTAAAATAAAAAGTTGTAATTATGAAGTGATAGAGGGAGTTAAACCCCAAGGTGAAATTTTGCAGTCACATAAGCAAGAAGAAGCAAGGGCTTAAGGTAAGTATGCATTTATTTATTTTGAATTTTAATTAAATCTAAATAGAGATACAAATTGTAAAAAAAAAATATTATTAAAATCAATAGTAAAATTAATTTTTTTTACTATGCAGGGTTTTGAGTGAATCACAAAATGCTTCAAATTTTGATTTTCTGAATAATTTTGTTTCTCCAAAGGGTTTTGAATGAATCATTGTACCCTTCAAATTGTGATCTTTTGAATAAGTCTCATGTTCCAAAATATTGATTTATTGCTCCACAGTTCTCCCCTGTATGTCTTTCTTGCAAATATCTCCCCTGTAAATTTTGGAAAAATAATAAAATATTGAATAACTTAATACCCAGGAAAGATTTTATGAAAAGGGTTTTAAATGAATCACCATAACCTTCAAATTCTAATCTTCTGAATAATCCCTCTGTTCCAAAGTATTTTTTTGCTCCACAATGCTCTTTGGTATGGCTTTCTTGCAAATCTCTCCATTGCAAATTTTGGTAAAATAATGGAAAGTGAATATTTTTTTACTATTTAAATGACTTTACGAAATTAGATTTTAAATTCCCACTCATTTTTCAATTGTAAAAAAACAAAGTCACTTTTTTTTTTAATTTTTTCGAAACCCTGGTGCATCTATTAATATAACACACCGATCTGTTTATGTATCAAACACACCAGTGCGTTTCTATATCAAACACACTGGTGTGCTGAAAAGTTTTGGAGCATCGATATCAGATAATTATTTTTTATTTATTTACGGACCAATGTGACTCGTAAATAAACGTACTAGTGCTTTATATTGTTATACACACATTGATGCCTGTTGTTTAAATAAGTGCACTGTTATGCTTTCAAAGTTATCTGAATTTTTATTTCCACACAAAATAGTATATTCATCTTAAATTATCTTTTAGGATGCATCCACATGACTTATAGTACTCCATAGTATACATTTTCTTCTTAAAGTCACCTTATTCTTAAAAATTTATTGTTGATTTTGCTCAAATGCAGGGAGAAAAACTTATTATATCAAATGACAATTTCTTCAAATTCTAGCTCATTCCATATTTCTCAAAGTTCATCGCGGAGTTCTCCCTTTCCATCTCCAGTAAGTTCAAATTTTATTTATATTTCGATTATCTAATTGAATTTATTATTTTTTTCCTTTTTAATATGAATAAAAATGTATCCAAATTGCAGGATCCTGATTCTGAATCGAGTTCAGATGCAGATAATATTCCACCTATTCAAAAACATTGGAATCTCTTATCAAGAGCAACATACCACAAGCAATTGGATGATGAAAATGGACAACCACTTTACGCTGTCAATAGTAACATGCCATCTTCTAGAAGCAATCCTGTGTGAGCGACGATAATAATTAATGTTGGGTATAATGCAATTTGAACAAACCAACAACATTGTGCTTACTAATATAATCGATGTACTAATGTTCAATATTTTTGAAATTAGGATTCTGATGATGAGCGACCTACCTATCATATTCCGTTGCACCCCTCTACAATGTCAAATTGAGAGAAGGATGTAATAAGAGCACAAATCAAAGAGGAGGCATACCAAGAATGGTTGAATCAACCACCTATTCAATTCCCACTACATCTAGATTCACCAATTAGGAATGACTACAACAATAGTAATTCATCACAAGTTGGAAATGGAGTCAATGAAATAGAGGTTGGTATGGATGATTATTTACAAGATACAACTTCCATGGAGAAAATGTTGTTATATGCATTCTAGAATGATGAGAGACAGGATGATGCTCATATTAATGATACCTTATTCGAAAGTGTGAAATCTACTTCCACCACCCCTCTCTTTGGACCTATCCGGTCAAATTCTACCCAGTCGGGGACAACAATGTTACTGTACAAATTGAAATCAAAGTTTGGTGTGCCAAACACATGTTTCTCAACAATATTGAGGTGACTGACCATCATTAAGTCCCTTATAATTTGATAAATCTTGTCACACAATCAACATTAAAAATGATCGATTTAATGAACTTTAAATGACATTGTACATTTCTATTGCCCACTAATTGTAGGTTATTCAAACATAAGGTTCTTTCGAGTGATAATGTCTTTCCCGGTAGCTACAAAGAGACAAAGAAGATGTTGAAAATATTGGGTGTTGAGTACATATCGTATGATGCATGTCTGAATGATTGTATTCTATATAGAGGAGAATATGAAGACAAAGATATATGTCTAAAATGTGGGCATGCCAGATATCATAAATAAAATAAAAAGGGTAAATCACATGGTCCTCCTCATAAGATATTGAGGCACATGCCTATAATCCCAAGGCTTCAAAGGCTCTTACATTGCAAAGAATTAGCTATGTTGCAGGGATGACATGCCTCATATAGAAGTGAGTCGAGAGTTATGTGAATCCCAACAGATTCAATAGTCATGAAGCATATAGAGGATACATGCCCCAAAAAATTCAAGGATGAAGTATGAAGTCTACAACTCAACATAGCCATGGATGGTGTCAACCCATATTCCCTCCAAAACACCAAATATTCTTTTTTTCCTAGAGTAGTGATCAATAGCAATACCCCCCCATGGTTTTTCGAGAAGAATGAACATATTATGTTGGCTCTTATAGTCCCGGGTAGAAGACAAGTAAAGAATATGGATGTATACCTACAACCATTGGTATGTGAATTGAAGGAATTGTGGAAAAGGATACATGTATATGATGTATCAAGACCCATCACAACAAACAAGAGTTTTACATTGTATGGCATATGTGCTTACACCACACATGATTATCTAGGATTAGGAGTTTTCTATGGTAAATTACATGTTTATTGATTTGTTTATATACGTAACAATATTTTTTGGCATATTTAATTCATTGCGATTGTTCTGATCTTCGACGTTAACATGATCTGTATACATTAATAATTTTGTAGGTCTTGTAACAAAAGGATATCATGGATGTAAATTTTGTGGACCTTCTCTGAAGGCTAGGTGGTCCAACCACTTAGAAAAGCTACTGTACGACTGCTCCATGGTATTCCTCCTAGAACACCACCCTTACAAAAGAGAAAAATCCACTTTCAATGGTAAACCAGAGAGAACCCAAAGGCATTCAATAATGACACCAACATAATGGTTTAGATATTATGAGAGAGAGAAGGAGAAGGAGATTACATAAATGTTAGATTCAAATGGGGAGCCTATGTTCGATGATCTAGAATTCTTTGACACCTATGTTGAGAAATTTCCCATTGGGATGAAAAGGAAATATGTCTTTTATGAGCTCCCATATTGGGAGAATATTAAGATTTCCCACTTACTAGATCCCATGAATATATTTAAAAACATTTCATCTTCTTTATGGAGGCACATATCATCAAAATAAAGTGACACATTGGCTATTAGGAGAGATCCTATTTCTTCAAAAAGTAAAAAGAAACATTGACTAAGAAAATAAAGTAGAGGAGAGGTTGGTCCCTCTTGGTCTTTCAATCAAGGTGATGTCTCATGGATATTGAAGAAAGTTGATTTTTCTTTCGAAAATGAATTTATATTGGGTGTGAAGGTGCCTTTTTTATATGGGTCTTCACTATGGTGAAACTTCACTATGGAAGACCATTTCTTGGGGTTAAAATCACATGACCATTTGAAACTTCTAAGAGTACGTATGTCAAAAACATGATTTTATTATTTTTTTTATAAATTCATGCCATGGGATAAAACATAATTAATTTGTATGTGTTTACTTTGTAGTGTCATTATCCTCTGCTTGTGCATGGGTATGTGAACCATGACTTCCCCCATGACCTACGACTTTCCATATCTAAATTATTTTCATTTGTATGTTGGATCACATCAAAGGAGATTCATATGGATAGAATTCCATGGTGGCGTCAAGTGATAGCTGATATTGTTTGTATGTTTGAGAAGGAACTGCCGACGAGTTTCATGGAATTGTAGGTTCATCTTCTAATTCACCTAGTAGATGAGGTTGAATTAGTCAGAGTGGTCTCTTGTCATTGGATTTTCTTCTTAGATAGTTACATGAATAAATTGAAAGGATTTGTTCAAAAAAGGGTAAAACCCGAGGGCTCTATGGAAGAGGGGTAGATATTATACGAGTCTTTCTATTATGCAAGTGAGTACATAAATCATATCGACAACACACCAGGTGTGGTGATTTGGGATGATGAAAGGGATGAAGACAAAAGAGAAGGGGATATTCTCCAAATGAATGGAAAAAGGCACTTGATATAGAGTAAGTGACTTGTTGTTTTTCAATTTTCTACACAGTAACTATTCACACTGAACTTCATAATGTATATTTTGATCTAATATGCACTATATGCCAGTTTGATTTCATGAATATATATATATATATATACACTCATTTTTACAATTCAGAGGCAACACAGCCATGGATCGCATTGTACGAACAAAAGAGGAGGAAATGGGACACTAAAAGGAATAATTTAGACTATTGAATGGCAGAAGCATGCCTTATCCTGATCATTTAAAATAAAATATTCCAATGATATGCCCCAATGGTTGGGTTGCTGACCAAGTTAGAGAGAAATACGATGCATCCGGTCATTACCCGCATGTTGAAGAAGATGCACTAAACATAGGGATTGGGTGCAACAACTCAGTAATAATATCTTTGTGTACAATTTTAACTTCATAATTCACCTTTGAATTGTAACATCTATATTTTATATTTTGTTGGTCGGCTTAGACACATGACACTATGATGTTTTTGACTTTTTTATAGGTGCATTTGTTCCCATCTATGTGGGCATATGGACATCATTTTCACATAGAGGATCCCGATGATGGATGCATGCCACAATACTGTGGAGTGGAAGTCGAGTTCGACCAATCTAGTCATGCTAGCCACCGCGATCAAAACCTAATATGGGGGACGTTAGGTTATGTTGGAAAGATACAAGAGATCATTCAAGTGGACTTCTCTTCTTTCCAATATGTTAATTTTAGGTGCAAGTGGTGGGACACCTTTGATCAGAATAATGTAAAGGAAGATCGTGATAGTGGGATGATATGTATCAGCTATAGAAAGATGTGGGATGAAGCTAAGGAGCCTTATGTTTTCCCAAAACAATGCAACCAAGTGTTTTTTTACCTATATGTGTTGGATAGGGATTGGTGGTTTGTATTAAGACACGACCCTAGATCAAAACATTTTATGAGAAAAACAATGTTATCATGCCAAGTGAGGAAGATAATGAGGGTGATGACAACAAAGAGTGATATGTACATGTTTTACTTCATCATTAATATTGTTGTTGTATCTTTTTGTTATCTTTATTTTGCTAATTCTATTGTTTTTTATTCATTTTGTGACCGAGGAAATGTTAATTAATTATAACAAATATTTGAACAATTTTAGTTGGTTAACAGCTAGTTTGATGTGTCATGTGTTTGTCTTTCAAATTATTTGTGATTTCATGGAACAATTAATTGAAATAGAATTTTATATTGTTATTTGAACATATTTATATGTCGTTGCATGTTTAATTATATAAAATTTTAAGAATTATTATCATGATAAAGTCATACGAATTATTATCATGTTCAAAATGGCCTCAAGATGTTAGATGTTTGACCCTTTACCAACATGTTATAGAAGCATTGAGACCTAAAAACGCACATAGTAACAATGATGTACTTGTAATTCTGAT
>JZKD02S1643370.1:94962-112407 GCA_000966675.3 Picea glauca
TATATATATGCAACGACATACAATATTTTTATAGTTGGCAACATGTTTAGATATTGAATGGTAATATTTTAATTTACATAGTTTTCTATTTATCCTAATAATATATGTTGATATTAGAAGTAATAATATGGTTGATATGCATGTTTAATATTACAACCTTTTTGATGATATGTTAATATGATGATTCCAAAACTGAGTTTATGTTCATGTATTTCGTAGATTTAAAAGTAAGATATTTAACAAATAATGTGGTTTATAATTTAAAAATTAAATTTCTAACATGATTTTGTGATAATTTTGGTTTTTAACTAAAGTGTTTGTTAGTTTACATACTTTTATCATTTCTTTTGGAAATATTTATAAAATTGTGCCCCCAATGTTGGGTAAAACCACAATTACTGAAGTAATTTAAAATTTGATAGCAATCAACTGACGAAATAATGATAAAAATAACAATAGGAAGATTAATTTGCATCCATAAAATTTTAGGGCCAATAGAATGCTTATAATTGGAGATCATAACTTTTTATAATAACAATTTTTAGTGTAGAAGAGTCTATTAAAAAAGAGTAATTAGTACAGTGGAAAATAACATTTATTCATATGTAATTTGTTTTTTGAAAAATAATTTAGTTAGGATGAATATATATGAACTATCTATGCAATAGAAAAATGTTTATGGTAATTTTACAATTATAGTTTCAACCATATTGAAMTTTGTAATTTATAAAAATATCTTTGCATTTTTTATTTAAATTAAATCTTTATGTTTCATATATAAAATTTTGATATAAGTTCACCAATACATAATCTATAATATAGATCATTTAATAAAAAATAGCATCATGATGATAACCATCTAACAAACATATACATCATCTAAAATACACATTTAAATTCACGAGCATCATCTAATTAATTATATATACCTCTAACACATATAAACATCATTAATTAGCTAGCACACAAATCTAATAATATAACATGGCATCATCGTTGTGATCACATCTAACAAAACACAAGCATTGTCTAACACCATCATCACACACATCTAAAAAAAATCATTTAACATAAACATCTATCAAGCACATTTAACAAACATATCTAACATGACCTAAAAATGTACACATCAACATGAACATAAAAAATGCACTATATATATATATATATATATCATGAACAAGTCAAATAACCGCTATAACATATCTGGTCTAGCCGATGGGAGAATTTCAATATATACAACAATAGTAGAGGCCTGGTCTATAGTAGAATATGATGGATGGTCAGGAGGAAGTGGTTGGTCGAATCTATGACCAGAAACAAGCAGTGGAGGAATTGGTCTTGCCTTCTCATCTGGTTGAGGTGAAAGAGGAGGATGAGGAATAGGTCTTGCCTGCTCATCTAGGTGAGGTGAAAGAGGAGGAGGAGGAATATGTGTTACCTTCTCATGACATGTGTGAGGTGAAGGAGGAGGAGGAGGATGTGGAGAAGGATCACAACCACCCTCATCAATCGACAAGGTACTAAATGAACGAGCTGTACTGGAAGGGGAGTTGTGCCTATCATCAGGATCCCTCCTTGCTACTAGTATCCTGGTAGCTCTGACGATATGACACATAAGAGGCATAAAATCATACGACATCTCCCTACAAGGCTCCAAGAGCATAGGATATTCCCTAATGTCTTTCATCAACACAGGGCAGATTCCCACCTCAATCAAAAGTACACAAATTCAGTCGCCCAACTCCAACATGAATCTAGTATTTGACCTATGGTGCATGTCACCAGGTATCTGCACTCGAGGACCCTGAACTGCTATGACCTCAGACATCATCTCCGCATCATCATCTACTGGGGAAGGAGGCATGTCCCCAATGAAAGTGCTAATATCTGAAAAATATATAATACACAACAATAATTACATAGTTTTATTAAACAATTTAATAAAACAAGTTAAAGACCGTGTTAGAATTAATTTTATTCTAATTAAGTAAGACAATAAAATGAAACTATATTAGTTTTAAAAAAACACTAACATTACCTCTATCATCTGGTGGCTCGTTTGGTGTGAAGAGGATGTTTGGAAATCCTCACCAATCCAAACCCGTGTAAGGACATGACACCGTGACAAACATGTGATCCACCTCACTGGCTAGTATCCCCAGTGCATCTGGGGAAATCCTAGCTGGAAACTCTGGCTGGTCCCTCTTGGGCATCATCTCCCCCCCACATGTGCATCAACGCATGATTCCTCGACCTAGAAGGATGAAAAAAAAAAGTAGGCATTGTCTCCGAAAACCTCTCAAAACATAAGCAAAATAACTCTAAATTAAAAGGGAAGTTTGACCTCCCACGTATCGTAGCACGACATCTATCTAGCACTATACGAAACTACCACAAAAAATGGCAGACTATCTGATACATCGTCGCCTTTGTACCAATGAATCAAAATAATACAAAAGAGGGAAACTAATGCGTTGCCCATCACTGGTAAAGTGTGTTATGGTCATCACTAACAGTGAGATGCACCTAACCTCCTATGCACCGATATAATAGATCTATAGCTGTCCACCAGACACCTACAAATTACCCAGGGAAAGTACATCAACGCCAATATATTTATAAGAGTACATGAGTTGAATCTCTGCTACAACACCTACTGGGACATCTGGGAACTGGGAAAAATCCTCCCCTCTCCTGGATAGCCCAATGATAAAGTAAATATCCTCCTAAGTGGGATGGTACCACTAATCTGGACCCACACGAAAATCCTGTTGATGGACATCCCATCGATGGATCGGATGCACCAACAACCCATAGTGCCCCTTTAGGGATGTAGCCTCCTCATAGTACATAAGGAGGACCACATCCCTCAAGAGAACATGAATTTCTACAGTAATAGGGAAAGGGTACAAATCCCTCTCCCTCTCCCTTGCCTCCCATTCCCGTACAACATTGTACAGGTCCACCCTCTACTGTTGTTTTTTTTGCTGCTCTCTCTACTCACATCTCTCCATGATTAACATATGAAATACATCAGCCTCACTCATACATAAAACATAAAAAAAAATCTACTAAAAGATAAATTTATTTATAAATACAGAAAAATAGTTTCCTTCAAAAAATAAGTAAATTTCATAACCGGTGCGCTTGAAAAACAGTCAAGCACCGCACGCGGTGCGTACATAACTTGTGATCATTTCCCATGGTGCACCAGTGTAAACTAACACACCGTTTAAATTTTTTTATATTATGTTATGCAGTGCGTTGTATAACCTTACCGCACCGGTGCGATCAGGTAAACCCACACACCGGTGCATTACAGTTATCCTACACACTGCTTAAAATAAAAACAAAATAAATCTAAACACGCCGCTTAAAATAAAAACAAATTAAAATCCAAACGCATCGTAAAACAATTTTTTTTAAATTAGTTAAGGCGATGGGAATACATTCCTTATATTCATTGATGCATTTAATTAACGAAGACACACCACCCCACCAGTTTTTTAAAATTGACGAGTACAAAACTTTGCAATTTTTGATCTAATTGTTTTGGGTGATGCATTCAAGTCATTCGGCTCACACCGCTAGCAGTGCACAAAGAGAATTTACACGGCGCACTGTGACCAAATGCCAATTTGTTTGGCGGTGCGTAGGTAAACATGAATGCACCGATACACACATTTTCTAATGCAATGCGTAAAATAATATATCTTATTCACGCGGTGCGTCATGTACCATAATATACTGGTGTGTTAGAGGTACTTCGATGCACCACTGAATATCTATATAAATTTACGTGGTGCATCGATAAACAAATGCACCGATGAGATCCTATTTACCTATGAACCACCGAGGAATTTAACATTATGTTGTGGTGCACCCTGTAAATTTACAGGCACCAGCCTCGGTGGGAGCCAAACATCTCGAATGCACGACACATAAAAACAAATTTAAAACAGTAAAAAATTAACTCAATTTTAAATTTTAATCCACTGAAAACTTAAGTTATAAAGAAACAAAGATATTACCTGGACTGTTATGATCTCATTGTCAATGATCATAACCTATGTGATCTCGTCGTTTATGATCATTGACGAAGAGATCATGAAAGTTATGATCATTGACGACAAGATCGTGCATGTTATGATCATTGACGATCATGCAAGTTGGTTATTATCATTGACTGCGAGATCACAAAAGGTTATAATCATTTACGATCATGATGGAGATATGGGAAGGGCGATCTAGACAGTAGTAGGTACCCATGTAGCAAGATTCCCATCGTGGACATCATGGTCATAAGAACTCAAATTGTCATCATAATCAAACACAATTGTGAATTAGAAACTAATATAAATTAGAATTTTGCTAGAAAACCTGTTAGTTGGGAGTTCACCAAATACTTGAGTCTACAACATGCTTTAGATGATTATAGATTAGAATTTTGAGAGACTACCCATACTTTAGACTAAAGTCTTTACAACTGAAATTCCTATACTTTTGACTCAATTCTTTACAACTGAAATGCCTATAATTTAGACTCAAGTAATTACAACTAAAATGTAGACAGAAAAATTCATAGAAACACCCATGAAACAAATCCCTCTCCCTCTCCCTCGCCTTCCAATCCCGTACAACATTGTATAGGTCAACCCTCTTCTCCTGTTGCTCTCTCTACTAACGTCTCTACATAATTAAAAATATGGATGGTAATTTTTTTTAATTTAACCTTTTTATGGTGCACTAAATAATTAGCCGCACCGGTGCATCGTTATTTACGTAGAGCACTAGAGTATTTTTATCGAAAACCTTAACACAATGCACCATTTGTTGGGAGTAACTATACACACCGGTGCAATTGTTTAAGTAGCGCATCATCGTATATAATTTTTTTAAGAATAACACTACCATGGTGCACAATTTTTAAGAGCAACTGTGCACCCTGATGCGTCATTATTTCTGTAGCGCACCAAAGTTTGTTTTTTGGTTTGAAATAACCTTACTGCGGTGCGTTATTTTTACGGGTACCTCTGCATTAGTTGTATAAATGCATCGGTGCATTATATATTTATAAATTCACCGTACCAAAACATCCGCTAAAACCTCCACCCACTATTATCCTCCTCTATAAATGGATTTTTTGGCTATTTTAATAGGGGTGCCCGCAAAAACCTCTGCTAGAGGGTCTTTTCCTTGTAGTGAAACCATTAAAGGGGTAATTAGAGTAGAAAACCCCAGGAGTATATTCCATCAGGATCATTTTTTCATTCAATTCAAGAGGGTTAGCGTGTTCCCTCAAAAGAATATTTACAGTCTATAAGCCAAATATTATATTATTTCAGGAAACAATATGCCTTGGGGAAAAAACTATTGAATTTGTGTTTTCTCTGTTGAAAGATTGTAATTTATGCTCAATTGATGCGTAGGGTTTTTCCGGGGGTCTAGTGTCTAGATGGAGTGATAGTTTTGATCTCATTAATATTGTGTGTCTTGATGCTGGTATTGTTATAGAAGGAAGGGAAAAAGGTCTGGATCAAGACTTACAGATTGTGAACCTCTATGCACGTTACAATGATAGAATCAATTTCTAGGACAATCTAAAATATCGAGAGATTTGTTAGGGGGAAATGTGATCATGGGGGGATATTTTAACCTGACTATGAGTGCTTGGGAGTATTGGGGTTAGGTCACGTAGCTAGACCCATTGGAAGATTATTTCACTCACCTTTTTGAGGATTTAAAACTGGTGGACGTTGAACCCCATAAAGTAGTACCTACTTGGAGAAATTTGAGGGGAGGTAGGGGATGGAATCTCAAAAAGGATGGATTACTTCTTGGTGGTAGAAAATGTTCTAGAATATGTGAGTATATGTAAATCGTGTGTAGGTATCTAGG
The DNA here is from genome assembly GCA_000966675.3 of Picea glauca. Taxonomy (NCBI): domain Eukaryota; kingdom Viridiplantae; phylum Streptophyta; class Pinopsida; order Pinales; family Pinaceae; genus Picea; species Picea glauca. The sequence continues at coordinate 100,864 of JZKD02S1643370.1, forward strand.
GTCTTTCAAATCATTTTCCTATTTTCTACAGTTGGAAATGGTGAATCAAAGATCCACTTTACCTTTTAAATTTAATCACAATTGGATAAATGAGGAGGGTTTTATAAATTTGGTCATTGGTAATTGGAAAAGTTATGAAGAGTTGAGTGGGGTCTCAACCATGTGACAATTCCAAAATAATTTTGTTCATATAAAAAGGCTGGTAGCGGATTGTGTTTGAGAGAGATCCAACGTCAAACAAAAATATTTAAAGGAAGTTGAAAGCACTTTGCATGATCTATTTGAGGATAATTCCAGTGGGGTTTTCTCGGATGAGGAGGTAGTGAGGTTGAGAGACTATGAAATCAAGAAGAAACATCTCTTATAGTTGGAGCAAGTTGAATGCCGACTCAAAATCCAAGTCTTTTGGCTAGTCAAGGGAGACAACAATAAAAAAATTCCCATAAATTTGTTGCACATAGAAATAATTTCAACATTATTTGGGAGATGGAGGGTTTGGATGGGAATAGATATACCTCTTTCAGTGATTTATCCTTGGGTAGTAAGAGACATTTTCACTCTTTGTTTATGGAAAATGATGAAAATAATATAGGTGAAATAATGAGGGTGGTGATATTATTTCCAAGGTTTTTTTTATGATGAAGTGAATACTATCATATATAGGCTGAGGTTATTGGAGAAGAACTGAAATTTGTCTTGGGGTATTTCAAGAACTCAAAAATTCCAAGTCTGGATCGTTGGATGGTGGAATTCTATCCTAGATTTTATGACTTTTTGGAGAAGGATCTCCTTCATTTAATTGAGGAATCGATAAGTTCAGGAAAGATGTTGAATGATATGAATGCTATGTTCATAGCCTTAATACCAAAAAAGAATGACCCATCTACTTTTCAGGACTTTAGGCCAATATCCCTGTACAACCTTGTTAATCCCTAGACAAAGCCCCATGTTAAGTATAAAATCCATTATTAAGCCCTATATATTGAATTATTACAATTTTAGTGTTATATTTGTAGGTAGGATAGAACCCTTGATTGTACTCTTTTGTTATAATTGTACCCTTTGTCTCCTATATATATACCAAGGAGACCTAGTCTTAGGATCATCTCATCTCATCATATATTGTATTTTGAATTGATATATTGTGAAAGGAGGTTTCCCCCTTGAAGTCGATTATCATTCATTGAATTTTTATCATACTCAAGGTGCTGGTTCATAACATTTATTATCAGAGCTTCAATCCTAGGGTTTTGTTGCTTCAAGCGAGTCATCTTGTAATTTTTGCGATAACTTGTTTTCTAGGACACTTCAGACTGTTAAAGTTTCTTCTATTATTAGGTTACCTTTCAATTTACTAGATAACAATAGCATATATAGGATCACTGATAGAAACACAATCACAAGATACGCAACATTTATCCCGGGAAACCCTCATGGGGAGGAAAACCCAACAAAACTTCCTTAATATAGATAGCTAATACAATGCCAAGACAATGAACCAAACAACACAGAAATTCCTCTCCCAAGGATGCGCCTCTCTCTCTCTTCCTTCTTCTGGAAACTGGTAACTGCAACTTCCTTCAATACTTGTGCACTAGATAAGTGAGTTGAGTGAGTGTATAAATGAGGCGTTGGCCTCTCTTATTTATACAATTTGGTAGGTGCTGAACTGAGGTGTCTTTTCACTAGCAGGGCCAACTTCTCAATCTAGGTGGTTAGAACCACTTTAATTTGCCTGGGGGCCAACTTCTTACTTTTCATATTACAATTAGGGTTTGACCAATCCGCAAAAGGGGATTTGGTCAATTACAATGCCCGACATGATCAATCCACAAAAGGGGATTGATCTAATCAATAATAAATATATTTTATCTTTTACTTTATCCACAAAAGGGGATAAGAATATTCTTTGCAGTTACACAATATTTTAACACAAACATCACAATTTGGAGGCTACTAAGGAGACATATCAAAGTACATTTGGTAAAAAATTTAGGTTTTTGACCATTATACTTTAGGATATATAGCCTAGGAAAGATAGGTGTTTGACTTATCCTAAATCCAGTTTTAAACAAGTCATATTGGGATTTTCACTATAAATTTGTTTCTAGAAGGTTTCAGCCAACGAAATTTTAGGGAGATCGATAATACATGTCACAGTATAGGTGGCCAAAATTTCATATTATGTTTCTCTATACTTTCGGAGATGTAGTCCATTCAAAACAATGTTTGTGACTAATCTTGAAATCGATTATCCTGGCATTTTCACTATAAATGTTTTTTCAATGAAGTTTCAGACTCCGAAATTTTCATAATCCTGATTTGACACAGTGAACTACATGTGGAAAAAGTTTCGTATTTTGATTTTGTATCATTATATTTATGATATATTGCTTGTGGAATTTAGGGTTTTTGCAAAAGTGATTTTCTAGTGATTCTAAGAGATTTTTCCATGCTTAGAAGGATCATTTTAAAAAGAATTAGAGAATTTTCTCCATGGATCGAAAGAAAAATAAAAAAATTAATTCGCCACTTAAACGTCTAGATAACTCCTCCATGAGTCATGAAGAAAATGAGGAGATACAAAACTAGCTATCCAAATTGAACAATCAAATCAATGAATTGAATGACAGGTCCATGAAAAAGGTGGATTTGATGAATACTAAAAAAAAAATAGAAAGGAATATGCAAAGGAATATGGATGAAAATAAGGAATATACTAAAAGAATGATGGAACAATTAGAACATAAAATGGATGGAAAGTTGGAACAAATTGAAAATAATATTTTAGAATCCTTAAATGGGAGGTTCCCTAAAATTGATAAGGTTTCTGAAGGGACTCATGGAAATAAGGGTAGTATTTAGGTTGAACAACTTTTAAATAATAATAATTTTCTCAGGGGATTTAACTCCAATAACAGAGTTACTTATGGATATTCTCCAAAACGAGTGAACCTTCCCCAGGTTGAATTAAGGAAGTTTGATGGAACAAAGGTCTTTACCTAGGTAAACCAAATAGAGAAACATTTTGAACTGCATAATATTATGGATGATAGTAATGTTGGACACACCAACCACACTGAGAGGGGGGTGTGAATCAGTGTAGGGCTCTTTTTCAACTTCCCTTAACAAAACTCCTTAGTTAGCAATCACCATTTACTCATCAATTATTACTGTCATTTATAACCAATTGTATGTGAACATATATCAACAACAGATAACAATAACATATATCATCAATAAGTCATCACGACAAAGAACACAAAGAACACAAGATGTATGTACAATTTTATTTTTATTATGGACTACAATACTTAGGTTTATCAACAACAACTAAATAGAGTATCAACTCCACAAGAACACCAACTATGCAATGGAAGACTCAACTTACACAACTCAGCACCAATTGAGAAGAGGATCAATCCTCAACAGATACCAATCTATCAATAGGTGCGTGACATGTCAGTAGTGAAACACACATATGTATGCGCCCTACCAATAGTGAAACTTGCGTATGTACGTAGTCTGGCTCACAGCAGCCTATGTGTGCCTCCTTATGGTTTTCTCTCTCCATGAGAACTCAGATCTTCTACATTCTCTGTCACATCCACTTCTTCCCTTCACTGTCTAATATGTACCGCAACACATCTATGCTCTCCAACAACTTATTTATTCTCCTCAACCATACAATATGAATGCTACTCAATCATGTATAAGTAACTAGTATACTATGGAAACCATATAAGTTCTGAAACATAAGAGTACTTCTCACTCAGTCAATGAACCAAATAAAACCATATCACAACAACCATACCAAGAATTCCTTAAGCATTCACCATACCATAAGAAAGAGTATCCATCAAAACAATCATGTAACCATACCAGAACTTCTATGACAGATCTGAGCCCATAGAATGCAAATTTGTAACTTGCCTCAGTATTTAGGAACTTGGCACTACCTCACACTCAAGTATCCATGAATTTATTCAACTGTACGTGCTCTGATCTCCTTCATCCCTCATGTGTACCCGCCCTGCCTCATTGTATCCTGCGTATGTACGCACTCTGTCTCACTGCAACCCGCGTGCTCCTTTAGAAACTAGGGTTTATGAACTTCCGAAACTTTCTCCGTCAAGATCTTAGACTTACAGAAACTTTGATGCGTCCATGAGAACTTGAAATCACTCTCTTCCTCAGAATATATCTTCAATATATGCTCAAGAGAGATATCTTTACAAGAGACCCTTGCCTCTTATTTATACTCTCCAAGTAGCTTCCTAAGAAGCATCCACTAGGACACTTTGTCCACATATCCACTTTATCCACATAACCATTTGTCCACATAGCCACCTTTGTCCAACTTTTTCCATTTAGCAACTTTGTCTACATATCCACTTGGCCACTTAACCCACTTTCCTTATTTTAGGGTTAACCCACTTATAACCACTTTCAATAATTAGAAAGTTCTCAATTAACTTTATTGTTTAAATAATCCTCTTTGACTTCATCACTTCACTTTATTATTTAAATAATTTCTTCTTTGTAAACACTTTTACTTCTTTGACCTTTGGGGGCTTCTAGCCAACACATGAGGGTCCTCCAGCTTCATAAGGCCATAAATCTCAAACCGTGAGGAGTTATGTGACATTCCACATACCACCAGAAATGGAATGGCAAGCACTATCCATCTAGGATAGTTTCATTGACAAATTCATTGATATTCATCTAATTATTCCATAATTAAGCATGAGTTCTCTAACCATACTTCTAGGATAACTCAACCGTAAAGCATCTTCCCATGAGGGATTTCACCATAAGGGGACCACTTTGGAGTTCATCCATTTGTACTTCCTATCAACCATGACAAGACAATAATGAGTCATCTTTACATCAATCCAACTGGAATAACCCATGACAATACATCACTATGACATTTTCCCTTTGTCATTGATTCTATTCATGAACACATGATCCAACAATCAATACATTAATTCATCAATCCTTCTATGCATCATATATCAATGAAAACACATCGATCCATATTCATCTATGCATGACATCATCTATGCATCATATATCAATGACAACACATTGATATCAATTCATTTACAACAATGAAAATATGTAATATACTATGACAACACATTGTTCCTTTGATATCAATGAAAACATGATCCAACAATATCCCCCTTTGGCATTGATGGCAATACCAACATTGATGTCAACACAATCATTGATAGAAACATGTAGACATGACATTGCTCTTCATCAATAGTCATCTCAATCACATCAATGTGACTATCTCTCCCCCTTTGACATCAATGGAAAAGGGTAGTTCTCTCCTTGGGGATGATCCCCCTACATGAACTCTCCTTGGGGTTGCTCCCCTTGTCTGGATGTCTTTGATATTCCTCTGAATAATATCCCCCCTTTTGAACAAGGGATATCACTCTGTTGTAATGCTGAAGATTTATCGCTCATGCTCCCCCTGTGACTATCGCTCCCATTGGAGCCATGACTTTGTGCTCTTTCTCCAAGTATTTACCTTTGCATTTGATAAATCTCTCCTCCTATAATAATGGGAGGAAGAATGACTCCCCTTATCTTCTCTGCAATATGGACAATATGCTACCACTGCAATATGCTTCTGCTGTAAATGCTACTTCCCAACCGAAGCATAGATCAACTGCTCAAGAATGATTTTCTCTTCTATGAAGATCCTTGGACATGTCCATGCATCAAAATCCTGCCATACCATATGGTGTTCCTGAGATTGATTCTAAGGATCAAATAATAATGTCAGGCATCAAAGGTTTTAAATGAAATGTTTTTATGAGTTTGTTTTTCTACCTTTATTTTCTGAGAAATAATATTTAAATAAAATTAATAATAAGACAATACAGAGGTTGTATCTCGTTATCTGAGTCACAATTATAATTTCAAATGATGTAGAAATATTTACAAAACTGTTAAACAAAGTCGGGTATCAATTAAAAATAAGTCTCACCTTGTTCGTAGTAGAAGAAAAGTAGAAGATGCACCCTTGAGCAAGATATAAATATGAATTAATTCACACAGATCACAAGTCTTGTTTTACTCACAATAATAACAAAGGAAAATTTGTTTACTAAATGAACTCCTGGTATAATATGATCACAGTAGATGTAGTACTAAATTGCAATCAACCACTCTTCAATAATTACAGAAAGAAATTCAGAGAAATGGAAACATAGAGGGAACACATAACTCAAATTGAACGAAACTTAGAATCTTTGTCTGCACTTGTATTAATACTCAAAAAGAGTTTATCTTTTACATTCGGCAAGAAGCAACCTACATTGAGATATAAGCCACCTTGAATATATCTAAAATCCATCTATTTATACAAAAAATGTCTCAACTAAAAACCGTTGGACTTCCTACAATAGAATACCATCCTAATGAAATAAAAACATGAAAATATTGTTGAGTTCTGATTTGATGTGATGGCGCTTCATTTATATCTTCATTTGCTCACATATGCACTCGTTTTCCTTTGTTCTTTGAACTGGGTACACACGTCCACTAAGGCTACTGCAATCATTGGCTTATTGTCTTTTCCATATGATTTCGTTGCCATCTGTTCCTTCGACTGCGTTTACTGTGATAAAGAATTGCAGTTGGAGATATGGGGGTGGTAATTGGATAGGTATCTCAACGCTGGCTCGTTATGGGATGGCTAATAGTTACAGGGAAGAGTAAACATTCATGAACAATATGACGTGGGGACAAGTATCCAATAAGGAGGTGGGATGAGTGGATGCGAGAATGTAGGTGGTGAGGTGGATGGTATCGAGAGCGTGGAGGGTGTGACAGGGAGGAGGGTGAAAGGTGGAGGAGATGTGTTGAGTCAGGATTCTAACAGTCTATTTTGCGGGGGTGCGAGGAAGTGGTTTTGAGGTAACGCACCTTCCCCCCTGCAATGCACTTGGTGATGCCACGTACCCCCAAGAGAAAACCGTGGTTTAAGTTGCGGGACCTCCTTTTGAAATTAAAACTCGTGCAACTTCTCCCCCCACAATCATTCTCGACCGTCGATCTCCACAGGCCATTAAAACATGACTTTTGATCTTGCAAAGTGAGATAAGCGCCCAAAGGTTAAGTTGATGTCACAACTCTCGGTCACATGTAGAGAAGACAGAGTAAAATTCGTGCAATTTCTTGTCCATCGATCCAAGAAGGGGACACATGTCAAGTGATCCTGCACTCCAACAGATAACCATTTCAGAAGAAATACAGATGCATGAAGCGAGAACTCCCGAAGGCCCGAATTTCATCTGGATCGTTGATCGAAGTGGACATGTGTCGACATATCTGACACTTCGGAAGGTTTTCGATGTTATGGGTTACAAAGATGCTAGGTTATGACTTTGAAATCATATATGAGAAAGGAAAAAATAATATTGTGGCATATGCACTTTCAAGGAAGGAAGAAGAAACATAGGGTTCACTATGTGCTATTTATATTCCACAATCTAATTAGGTGGAAGAAACAAGGATAGAATGGAAGAAAGATCAAGAGGTATGAAAGATAATTCAACAACTACAAGAGGACCCTGGTACATTAGATAATATTGTATGGAAGAATGATTTTATATGGTATCATGATCACCTATGTTTACGTAAGATTTCCCAACTCAAACATAATTTACTTTTGGAACTGAACACTTCCCCTATAAGAGGACATTTAAGGTTCTTGAAAACTTACCATAGGATCAAGAAATATTTTTTCTGGGAAGGTCTTAAAATTGATGTTCAAAATTTTGTATCTGAATGTGTGGTCGGAAAACAAAATAATGGAGAGACAATAAAGATGCCAGGTCTCTTACAATCATTAGCTATACCAAGTCAACACTGGGAAGAAGTTTCAATGGATTTTCCCAAATCTGAAGGAAATACCATCATCATGTTAGTACTGGATCGTCTGAAAACGTATGCCCATTTTTACTTTCTTTCTCATCCTTTTAAATCAAGTACAATAGACACAAAATTCATGGAAATAGTCCAAAACAAACATGGAGTACCCAAGATTATTGTAAGTGACAAAGATCCAATTTTCACTGGAAGTTTTTGGACAAAATTATTTTTTTGTTTGAGTACTCAATTGATGTTGAGCACACATTTATAATGAAAGGGGGGGGGGGTTGAATCAATATAAGGATATGTTTTTATTTTTAACAATCATTAACCATAATGAAGCAATCACATAAAATATAACAACTATAATACACAAWATTTTATGTGGAAACCCTTTTGGGAGAAAACCACAAAACTTCTCTTGATAATTTGTAAGCAGTAAACTATTGTTACAAATATTTGTAGGCACCAAACCACTTTTACAAATATTTTTAGGTACCAACTTACTGGAGATAGAAATCCCCACTGGTACAAATATTGGTAGGCACCAACCTACCCTTACATGTCTTTGTAGACACCAATCTACTAGAGACACCAATCCCCACCGCTAAGCACCAACTTAGAAAGAGACATCAATCTCTTTGTTTGATGTTTTTAGGCACCAACCTACTGGAGACACGAATCCCCTCGGATGGAGGTTTGTAGGCACCAACCTATTGGAGACACCAATCCCCATTTCTTGATGTTGGTAGGAACCAACCTACTTTCAAGCTTGCAAATTCTTCTTTACATGTTGAACATATGCATTTCCATCGCAAGTCTTCTTGTTACTTTTGTCATCACCAAGTTTGATCGCTGATTTTTCCTTAGCTATGCCTTCACCATATATTCTTGATTTTTTTATACTTTTGTCTTATATCTACCTTCATCAAATATTCTTGATTCTTATGCTACTTTTGCCTTAGATCTGCCTTCACTAGATCTTCTTGCTTCTTATGATACTTCTGCCTTAGATCTTCCTTTACAAGTTCTGCTTTCTAAAACACCATATCTACTTGTTGGAACACCATATCTACTTTCTAGAACACCCTATCTAATCTTCACTAATATTTAATCATTTCTCCTTAATGATATTCAATTGTCACTCAAGTGATATTCAATCATCACTCCTCTCACTCCTTCAAATGTTATTCATAAGAATATTACATTTTCACCCACATTGTTTCTCACATTACTCTTCTCCTTTTATACATTATCATAACCCTACATGAAGAGTCATGTTTTTTCAAAAGACACAACATCCATTAATTAAATAATTAATTTCCCCCTTTTTTAATTCACTTTTCAAAATACCATGGGCAAATACCATTTTACTTTTGGACTTCTTTACGTAAACTCACTTTTTTTTTAATCTTTTAATACTCCTTTTTCATGTAACTTCATTTTTTTATTTTGAATTCACCTTTTTATGTAAAGTCACGTTTTTCCACGAAACTTCATTTTGAATTCATCTTTTTACGCAAAGTCACATTTTTCACATAACTTCATTTTGAATTCACCTTTTTAGGTATAGTCACATTTTTCATATAACTTCATTTTGAATTCACCTTTTTCATGAGATTCTTATATTTGAATACTTACATGATATAAGTCCTTTGACATCAATGACAACAATTTGTTCAACAATATCCCCCTTTGTCATTGATGACAATCCTGTAATCAAGACACATAATTAGAAAGAATTCTTCCCCTGTCTCCAACTCTCCCCTTTTTTGCAACTCTCTTCTTGTCTGTAACTCTCCTTCTTTGTCTGCAACTCTCCCCTTGTTTGCAAATATCCCTCTTTGAAATCAATGGCAAAGGAGTTCTCCCCCTAAGCTTGTGCTTCTCCTTAAGCACTTAGTGACTAGATGATATGGATATCACTCCCAATTTTCATCTTATATATTCAAATGTCTCTTTGGGAATGGGTTTTGTGAAAATATTTGCAATCTATTATTTGGTGGTAATATATTCCATCTTGACATTTTTTTCTTCTACTTGTTCTCTTAAGAAGTGATATTTGACTGGAATATGCTTTGTTTTTGAGTGCATAAAAATATTCTTTGAAATATTTATTGCACTTGTGTTTTCACAAATTATTGAGATTAGATGATCATATTCTACCTTAAAATCTCTCAATGTCTGCTTCATCCAAAGAACTTGTGCGCAACATGATGTTGCTGCTATATACTCGACCTTTGTGGTGGATAGATAAACTGAAGATTGTTTCTTGCTCAACCAGGACACTAGATTGTTGCCCGAAATGAATAGTCCTCCACTTGTGATTTTCCTCTCATTAATACAACCTGTCGAATATGCATCTGTATATGTTGTTAGAGTAAGATATTCACTTTTTGAGTACCATAAGCTGAAGTCCAAGGTTCCCTTTACATATTTGAATATCATTTTCATTGCTTGCACATGAGTTTCTTCTGGTGTAGATTGAAACCATGCAACTGATCTTATTGCTTTCATAATGCCTGGCCTTGATGCCATCACATATATTAGGCTCTCAATCATTGACCTATACAACATTTGATTTTTTTTCGAACATTCATCAGTTTTGCTCAATTTACAACCTGTGACCATGGGTGTGTTGACTGGTGTACAATCTTCCAATATGAATTTATTGAACATTTCCTTGATATACTTTGTTTGCAAAACGAATATGCCTTTTTCAGATTGAGAGATTTGTAATCCAAAAAAGAATGAAAATTCACCAAGCATAGACATCTCAAATTCCTTTTGCATTTCTATTGAAAACTCTTGGCACATTTTGTTCATAATGCCTCCAAAAATGACGTCATCTACATAAACCACAAAAATTAACTGATTTGATGTAAAGAGTACTATAAAAAACTCCTCTTTTGGAGCCTTGTTGTTGTAGATATTTATCAAGTCTTGAATACCAAGCTATGGGAGATTGTTTTATCCCATAAAGTACTTTCTTCATTTTGCACACATGATCCTTATTTTCTAATAATAAGAATCCTTATGGTTGTTGAATGTATACTTCTTCCTCTAAATTTCCATTGAGAAAGGAAGAATTGACATCCATTTGATAGACTTTGGATTTCTTGAAACACGCAAATTCCAAAAACATCCTGATAGATTCTAGTCTTGCAACTAGGGATAAATTTTCTTCAAATTCAATACCTTCAACTTGAGAATAACCTTTACAAACCAGTCTTTCTTTATTTCTTATGACTTGTCCATATTAATTTAACTTGTCCCTAAAACCCCACTTGGTGCCAATCACATTTTTATCTGTTGGCATTGGAACAAGTTCCCATGTTTCATTCTTCTCAATTTGATTAAGCTCTTCTTCCATAACATCAATCCAATGCTTATCTTCGCTAAATTATGTAAAATTATTAGGCTCTACTGTATATAGCAAGGAAAATTTTGCATGTTATGGTGCATTTGCTAGTATCCTTCTAGTTTGAACTCTCTTATCTTTATCACCAAGAATTAGATTTTCCAAATGATTATTTCGAACAAATATAGATGGTGTCTTTGTATCTTGGCATTCTATTTCTTCTTCTTCATTTTATCTTCCCTCTTATTTTTCTTCTTTGCATCTTGGATCATATGTTTAAATGTTTA
>JZKD02S1643370.1:115167-136848 GCA_000966675.3 Picea glauca
TTGGACATATAACATTCTCATCAAGGGAATCATATCAATCAATTACTTGACATCAACCAATGACATCAATCAAACCAAACCATTTACATCAATGACATATGATCCAACAATCTTCCAAGTAATCAAACCATTGGCAACAATGACAACATGATCCAACACCTTCATCGGCTCTGGAGTCAAATTTACCCACATCTCTCTTTATGTAGCACTTGCTTCCAAACATTTTGAAGTATTTAACTGTTTCCAGTCTACCCTTCCATACTTCATATGGTGTTTTGGTGTAGTTAACTCTGATTTTACCTCTATTCAGAATGTAGACTACAACGTTGATTTCTTCTCTCCAAAACCTGTATGATAGCTTGGATTCATTTAACATTGTTCTTGCCATCTCTTGTAAGGTTTGGTTTTTCCTTTCTACCACTCCATTCTGATGTGGAGTTCTTGCAACTAAAAAATGTTTCTTTATTCCATGAGCCTCAGAAAATTATTCAAATTCATTTGAGATAAACTCACCTCCTCTGTCTGATCTCAAGAAATTTATTTTCAAATGAATTTTGTTTTCAACCAAGGATTTGAATGCTTTGAACTTCTCAAAAGATTCATATTTTTCTTTTAGGAATGTAACCCATGTCATTCTAGAATAATCATCAATAAGCTGCATGAAGTAATTTTCACCTTGTAGACTTTGTCTTCTTGTAGGCTCACAAAGATCTATATGAACGAGTTCCAATGGATTCGTTGTTGAGTACTCCTTTGATTTGAATATTGCTTGTATATTTTCCATGATGACATTGCTTACAAAAAGTGTTTGAAGGTTTATCAATATTTGGCATGTCTCAGACTTCTTATTGTTAGTTTTCACTAAATTATTGAAGTTCGTATGGCCCATTCTTCTATGCCATAACCAACTCTCATCTATTTGTCCCATATAACACTTTTCTCCCTGAATGTATTATTTAAAAAGGGGTCCTACACTATGTGGCTACAAAAACCCTAACTTAATATGAGTTCTTAGTCCCTTTACAGTTGGCATACATAACATAAAACACTATTTTTCCACTGATGATGAGTAGCTCCCCAAAACAGGTGTGAGTTATGCGATGTATTATTTAAAAAGGGGTCTTGCACTAGGTGGCTACAAAAATCATAATTTAAGATGATTTATTAGGCCCTTTGCAGTTGGCATACAAAATGTACAACATTGTCTGGTCACTAATGAGGGGTAGCAGCTCGAAACAAGCATGATTTCTGTAATGTATTATTTAAAAAGGGGTCCTGTGGATACAATAGTCGTAACTTAATGTTGATTTTTCATAAGAGATGATATTGTATATAAATGGATATCTTATTACAATGATGAGTGTTCTATATATAAAGAAAATATGGTGACCATGGTGACCATCCATGAAGAGATGTGTCCCTTGGGTAATCAATATATTTATACTTTATATTATATTATACATATAATATAAATGTGCCTTGTATTTATACTTTATACTTTATTATATATATTTATACTTTATATTATAAATATATTATTACATTAATAATATTATAATTAATAATATTGATTATTAAATAATAATCATATTATTAATTATCAATCTAGTAGAATGTCTTTCTGATGCTGCCCAAACATCAACACTCCCTTTCAGTGAGGGAGACATTCTACATTATGCCAATATTACATGTGGGTAGCTCTAAAAAAACTTCAACATGTCACCATGGCATCCATTACCTCACAATGCATATGTACCTCATCATGTGTACCCTTGTGACTTCACAACCAATGCATCCAAGGCTTTTGGGTAGTTATCAAATAACTTCAACATGTCCCCAGGACATCCACTACCCTGCAATGCATCTATACATCATCACATGCACCCTTTTGACTTCATAGCATGCATTTAGGGCTGGTGGGTAGCTCTCCAATAGCTACAACATGTCATCATGAGACTATCCAGTTTCCCACAAAAAACTTGGATATCTCATGCATGGTATCTAGTACCCTGCGATAACATCTATACCTAGTCTCTTCAACATGCATTTAGGGTCAGTGGGAATCTCTCCAATGACTACAACATGTCATCATGAAATCCACTACCATGCGATAACATATGAAGCCATCACTCCCTCTTAACTAGGAAGGTATTTTTCCAGACACAGAATCCAAGTATGATACCACACGAGCTCACATCCATTGATTGTTGAACATGTGAATCTATACATACTCGGATATCCATAGTGCAACATGATGTCGCCCCATGCAACCAAGGTATATGGGTATCTCTCAATAGCTACAACATGTCTCCATGACATCCACACCTTGTGATGCATCAATACCTGATAATGTGCACCCTTGGTCTCAATGCCAACCCTTTTTCATGTTGGATGAGAACACTTAGTGCCAACCCTTTTTCATGTTAGATGAGAACACTCAGTGACAATCCTTTTTCATGTTGGATGAGTTCCACCTACCTCGATGCCAACTCTTTTTCATGATGGATGAGAACACCCAGTGCCAACCCTTTTTCATGCTGGATGAGTTCCACTTGTCTTAGTGCCAACCCTTTTTCATGATGGATGAGAACACTCAATGCAAACCTTTTTCATGCTGGATGAGTTCCACATGTCTCAGTGCCAACCCTTTTTCATGTTGGATGAGAACACTCAATGTCAACCCTTTTTCATGTTGGATGAGAACACTCAATGTCAACCCTTTTTCATGTTGGATGAGTTTCACATGTCTCAATGCCAACTTTTCATGTTGGATGAGTTCCACATGTATAAGTGCCAACCCTTTTTCATGCTCGATGAGAACACTCCCTCTGAAGAGGGACCACATCAAGCTTGTCCCTGAAGTACTCAAACTTTATCATCGAGAACGACTTGGTAAACACCTCCGCAACTTGATCCTCTGTAGTCACGAAACTGGATCCTCACTTCTCCCTTCTGCACTATATCCCTGATATAGTAATATCTGATCTCGATATGCTTCAACCTGTCATAGACCACGGGGTTCTCTGATGACTTCATCCAACTTTGGTTGTCACACCAAATGCAAGTCACCTCCATTCAGAGACCAAATAACCCAGAAAATTTTTCTCGAAGCCACACTTCCACTGCACATGTTGCCAAATACTCAGCTTCATCTGTACTGAGTGCCACACATGACTGCTTCTTGCATCCGGCGGAGCCTCTTACTCCTTACTATAGTACCCATCTCCCTATGGAACTGACCATCCAACTCCCTCTCGATCACAGAATGTCAACTAAATATTCAACATGTTGACTTCAACACTTGTCCTCGAGAACAAGTCTCGTCATCTTCTTCTTGTAGGTATTGCCTACAAGTCAAATTCAGTGCAATAGTCTACAATTTTCGAAGCCACAGTGCTTCACGACTTGTTGCACATGCTACCACATACTCATCTTCAACCATACTGAGCACCACACATGAGTGCTTTTTGCATCCAATAGAGCCTCCCGCTCCTTACTGTAGTACCCAAATCCATCTGGAACTGACTGTACAACTTCCTCTTGAGCACTGAATATCAACTGGATCTTCAACCTGCTAACTTCATCACTTGTCCTCTAGAACAAGTCTCGTCATCCTCTTCTTGTAGGTATTACCTACAAGTCAAAATTCATTCCAATAGCCAACAATTTCTAAAGCCACACTCCTTCGTGACTTGCTCCATATTTTTCCACATACTCTGCCTCAACCGTACTAAGTGCTACACAAAATTGTTTCCTACTACTCGATGAAACCGTACTCGAGGCTAGACTGAATAAATATGTCGAAGTACTCTTCCGATCAAGAATACTGCCAACCCAATCTGAATTTGAATATCCATATAACCCAAACCCATGGTCTGTCACATACCTGATACATAATCCAATGTACCCTTAAGGTACCTCATCACATGTTTTGATGCAACCAAATGAGCCTACATGGGATTCTCCATATATTGACTCAGGGTGTTCACAACAAAATATATATCTGGTCTTTTGTTTGTCAAGTTCATCAACGAACCCACCACATGCCTGTATAAAGTAACATCCACAGTCTCTAAAATCATATCCTACAACAACTTCATATTTGATACCATAGGTGTAGTCATTGCATTTCAATCCAACATCCCAAGCCTCTTCAAGATTTCTATTGTATACTTCCCTTGATTCAGAAAGATCTCATCCTATCTTTGTCATACCTCAGAACCCAAAATGTAATGCATCATCCTGATATCTTTCATCTCAAACTCAACAGCCAATTTTTCTCTTACGCTCTGAGATGAGCTTTTCCACACCTGTTTAGAAATAGGTCATCCATATACAACAATAGTATTATCGGACCATCATCCACAACCTTAAAGTAAAGGTTAGGATCTGCATTTTTGTTTATAAATCCTAAGCTCGTCAGAAAATTTTCAATCTTGCCATACCATGCTCTGGGTGTCTTCTTTAATCCATATAAATCCTTCTTCAATCTACACATTGAGTGTTCCGCAGTTGTTATGTACTCAATGGAATGTTTTGTGACTACAAGGACCATTCTTCTTGAGCAGGTTGCCATCTGTGCCACATGAAGAATTCTAGTCCTTCCAGATGTTGAAAGCCACACACTTTGAGTCTTATGTCCTTAGAATACTATGCCAGGGCCATTCTCCATTGGTCAAATTACCATGACCAATCCCAGGAGAATGTGATCCTGATGTTGAAACATTAACACTTAAGAATAACTTCTGAAATTACATAAAATATCAACACTCCCTATACATGTGTTGACCTCCTCTTCTTCTTAATTACATGGATGTGCACAACTCTATGTATGGATAGTCTTGCTTCATGTTTCTTCCTGTAACTATCATTATGGCTCATTCTCAAAGATATTACCTGTGACATGCCTGGAAAAAGAAACGAGATCCACAAAAAAAATCTCCTAGAGGAGATCAATTTATCTTGTGCACAACTATATACAATGACCCTTGAAATGATACGTCTTCTACTAACACACATCCATCATATACTCGATGTCATACGGCTAACCATGTTGATTTTCTACTGTTAAATTAGACAAGCACAATTTTCTGCAAGTGGCAATTACTTCCAACGATATTACTTTAGTAAACTATAGAACATCACTAAGTAATTACACTCAAAAAATTTCAACTACTTAGAAACTTCAGACTCTTCCTTAAAAATGTGTGTCTATTGTTGTGTCTTTTTATAGTAATATTAAATTGATCCAAAAAGACACGTCTCTTTGAAAATTAAATTTAATTTTCTTTCTTATAAATAGTTGGAGAATACCTCCAGTAACTACCCAAAGATTAATTTGGTTATAATCCATCCACATAGWATTTGACTTTGTTAAATTGTTCCTCCATAATTCATGCCATTCTTTGCATAAATATAGGTAGAAGTAAATATGCATTACATTYCTYATATTTAGGTAATTAAACATTTTTACTAGAAATTACTACCCACCATAATTTATGGAATTCTTTAGGAGTAAAAAGTAAAAATGTTGTATATAGAGATTGCAACAACCCCATAAATTTAACACTCCCAAGACTTTACTCTACTCTCATTTTCCTGGGCCCTCCCATGACCTGCTGTGAGGGAGTCAATCCCAGTCCCACTCTAATACCATGTTGAATTTTCATAAGAGATGATAGTGTATATAAATAAATATCGTATTACAATGATGAGTGTTCTATATATAACGAACATTTGGTGACCATGGTGACCATCCATGAAGAGATGCTTCCTTTGGGTAATACATATATTTATATTGTATATTATATTACAATTATACATATAATATAAATCTACTTTATATTTATACTTTATACTTTATTATATATATGTATACTTTATATTATAGGTATATTATTACATTATATACTTCATGTAATCTAGTAGAATGTCTTTCCGATGCTGCCCAAACATCAACACTTAAGATGTGTGCTACTACTTTTATGAGGCATATGAATGATGTTCTTTAATATTTTTGAGGGAAATGTGTCATTACCTACCTAGATAACATACATATTTATAACACATCATGGGAAGAGGATTTGAAACAACTTTAGCTAGTGTGTAACACTCTTAGATGACATAAACTCTACATAAACTTGGAGAAGCAATATTTTTCTATGAAGAGTATCAAGTATTTGGTATATGTCATCGATTTTGTAGGCATTCAAGTCAACTGAAAAAAAATTCAAGTCATCAAGTATTGGCCTATTCCAAGAGACTTTCATGAGATAAGAAGATTCCTTGGCTTAGAAAATTCTTATCGTATATTTGTGTTATGATTTAGCCACATTGTTTAGTCAATGAATTGATTGATGAAAGGAGGTGGAAATACAACATTCAAATGGACAACAAAACAACATCAAACTTTTGAAGAACTTAAGCACAAGCTTTGTACAACTCTAGTGATCATCTTGCCTGATTTACATTACCCATTTGAAATAGAGACTAACAATTCATACTATGCTATGGAAGTCATGATCACTCAAGTTGGTCACCCAACAACATTCCATTCATAAAATTCTGGTGATATTGTTCATATATATTTGACTTATGAAAATGAACTATATTCCATTGTATAATCATTTAAACAATGGAGACACTACATTTGAGACAAAGAAATGATCACTCATATAGACCACAAGCCTATATAGTTCAATCCTTCACAATCTAATTTGTAGATGACAAGAAAATTGAAGTGGATTAGTTACCTACAACAATTTCATTCAATAATTAAGCATAGTAAATGAAAATCCAATGTAGTATTTGTTTTCCTTAATCAAACTCTAGTTCCTTAACTTATTACAATACTAAATATGTATGGTTATGACACCATTACTCAGCTTGGACTGTATGAAGAAAACATTGATCTTTCATTAGTATATTGACAACTCTATAGAGGTTAGTTGATTTCTCTCAACTACCATTGGAAGGACAACTTGATCTAAAATCTATGGAAAATTTGTGGACCTTGAGGTTTGTACTAATAACAACTTATTTTGGATGCACACCACAACAAGAAAACATGCCACATTGGAGCTATTAAGAATCTTACAATATAATATAAGTATTTCTATTGGCCTTCACTCAATTTGGACGTTGATAGATCCATCAAGTGATATGTTGTTTATGTCATCACCACCACTAAACCATCGGTAGGGTTTGTACACACCGTTTCCAATTCTAGATTGACCATGGGAATCCATCTCCATGGAATATTTAATTAGATATCCTATCACTAAACACCAACATGGTGCAATCCTGGTATTGGTTGATAGATTCTAAAAATTGGCTATCCTCTTAACTTGAAATAAGACTACAACTACTCAATAGACAACACAACTCTTCTTCAAACATGTTTGGAAACACTATGGTCCATTGACTACAATCATCACTGACCATGATTCTAGATTTGTTAGCATCTTTTGGAAGACTTTAGCAGTAGTTTAACACACATCTATCCATGTTGACTGCATTACATGCTCATATAGATGGATAGATCGAGGTTTTCAATCACATGTTGGTACAATTTTTTTGCATGTTTAAGCACATGCATAGATGAACATGGGAAGAGACTCTCCCATACATATAACATAGCTACAACTGAACTCGACACAACTATACAAGAGTTATTTTGAAATATGTTATGGATTTTAGTGCTTGGCACCTATCGATTTAGTCATTCAACCAATTGTATTGATTGAATTAGTCCATGAACAATGAGAAATCAATGTAGCTCTCAAGTTCAAGGATAAAGTTTGTGAGATGTAAAAGAAATCTCAAGAGATGTTGCAAAGAGCCAGTGAAAAGACCAAGGCTTAACCATACAAGCATCATGTTCCTTATTCATTCCAAATTGGGGGTTGAATCTAGTTGCATCTACATAAAGAAAGATACAATGGCCTTTACAAGAAGCTAAATACTTTGAGATACGGTCCTTACACCATACTTGAGAACATCGGGGAAAATAATTTTAAGTTCAAAATTCCACCATACCTAGGTTTACATCCAATATTCATTGTGGCATTTCTTACACCATATTTTCCACATTTGCTTGGACATGGTAATTTGTAGCCCAAAGATCTACAAGACATCCACCCAAATGTTCAAGAACCACTTTTAGTTAACACCATTGTTGGATAACAAACACACCATACAAGGGCATAGAGAATTTCCTCATTTTAGGTGGCCAAAGCAAGATAACTCCTAGCACAAGGTAAGTGGTATTCAATCATTGAATTGGTGCACAATTTTACTCATTTGCATAACTAGGAAATGGGGACCATTTCCAATTAAGGGGGGAAATATGATCCAACCCAAATCTTAACTGACATCCAATCAACTCGTGCATAGTCCTCAATGAACTTCTTGGTCTGACCATAATTGAATATACAATTGTTTGCTTAGTTGAACCCTTAATCAATCATTAGACACACCATCATAATCATTAGACACACCATCATAAGAAGACAATGATTGATCATCATCATACAAAACTTCATGAATCAACATACATGTGAGATGACATTTTGAATAGTCAACAAACACCTAGGAAAACACCATCAACGTGGCAACACGTGTCTCTTCTTGTAATGGAATTGTAATTGAAATGTAGTGGGTTGGGCACCCGAGTTTCACTCATTGATTGTATAAATGTATGTAATCTACACAATAAAATGGTTCCACATTGTATGACCCAAAGTTCTCTTTGTGTATTTTATACTAGTGCATTGATTTAGTTCAACTTCCAAATGCAATTGATAAATACATTGGAGTCTTTAACTATTAGGTTTCTTCATTATCAATTCATGGCTTGCATCTTCATGTGATTGTTATTGTATATTTCTTCTGGTGGATTCTATTTGGTTGTTTGTTCAATTGGTTTTTATTGGCAATCTAGCTTTTACATGCTTCCTCCATAACAAAGCTTGATTTCTTTAGTTCACTATGCTATCCCTTGTCCTCACCCAGGCAACAAATATCATTACTACTGCAGTGGAGAGAAAGAAATATACCATGGAATATTTGACTGAAATGCTAAATTTAGTATTACTAGGTTGGAAGGATAAATAAATAAAAAAGGAAAGAGATAGCATGGACTATAGTAATCCATCAAACAAAGATATTCATGATATTGACAAGCACCTTTACATGTGAGATCTAAGACTATCAGTGATCCACTATTAGAAATCCTAATACATGAGTCCAAATAATGAATGGTTATCCCAAAACAATAAACTAAAGAAATAGGACGAAACATAACAAAATAGATGTTCAAGGCAAACAATACCTATCAATATTTAAGACATTTTTAAAAATGCTAATAAAATTACAAATTAACAAAATAAAAAATATCAATAATGTTGTTTGTTGTTTGCCAGAAATGAAGAACTTATTATAAATAATATGATGAAAAATAATGTTACAATCATGTTTTCCAAGACAACTTCTTATTACACCAGAATGAGAATACATTTACGAAAGGAACTTATATACTAACTCTGTACAAGTTGATAATATGTCCACGACGAATCAATGTGGACGTTGAGAGGTAAGTCCATGTCAATGGTGGAGTGAAATACTAATAAGAGGGGACGTTGAAAGGTAAGTCCATGCAAAATAAGCTTATGTTATGGCATCACCGTTTGGGATATGTTGGGATAATAAAGATGGACAAAGATATTGATAATTCCAATGCTAGAGTTACTCCAAAGCTATTGCCAAATCTTTGTCATGGAAAAGTTATAGGAAGTCTCATGTGGTAATGAAAAAGGTACTGATAATGGATTTGCTGTTGTCAAATCTTTGTCATGGGAAAGTAATAGGAACTCTCATGTGGTAATGAAAAAGGTATTGATAATGGATTTACTTGACCTTATAGAGATAAGAAGCATCCATGTCTTTATGTAAACGACATTAAATAGGTAATAGCCTTGTATTGGGAGAGCAATAGGTAATAGCCTTGTATTGGGAGAGTAATAGGAACTCACATGTGGTAGTGAAAAAAGTGAATTAATAGATTGCTTGACTGGATAGAGAAGGATGTGTGTTTCATGTGTAAGTAAGATTGAATAATAGATAAGTACTTTGCATTAGAAAATATCAAATATGTGGTTGAGTTTATATGTGGTTGAGTTTAAGTTATAATAGTAGAAACAAAAGGATGTGTGTGTTTTATATAAACAAGATTGAAAACTTTGTATTAGAAGATATTAAATATGTGGTTAAGAGTTCAAGTTATAATAGTAGAAACATCTAAGTGTTACAAAGTAAGAAAAATGAAATATTATCATGAAATTGTTTGTTAAAGTTTGTAAATCAATCCAATGTTACTAAGTCTACAAAGTTTACAAGATGAATGAATATCATTTTTGCATATATATTAATTTTGAGTTATGACAATATTTAGATTAAGGTGATTATGACAAGGATCCATGAAGGTAGACATTAAGAACTAGATAAATCTTTATATAATGGTGTGCTAAAAATTTGTGGAAATCATGAATTGGTAAGAAAGTGTGTAGGTTTTCACAGTTAGTCATAATGTTTGAACTTCATATTTTGGATATATACTTTGTAAAAAGTTTTGAAACTTTTAAAGTTGACACTCCACCCATCATCAACTCTGATCAAACTATGAATAATCCACCCATTGATAATTCAAACTAGAACTATGAATGATCCACCCATTTATAGTTCATGTCAAGGAACCATCCTGAAATAAGAAACTCATAAGGATTGCCTACCAACCCACCAAGGCAGAACATGGATTGGAAGGAAACTGTTAATTTTGCTTAAAATTGTATAACACCCATGCACTAATAGCAAAAGAGAGGAGAGAAAAGATATAAAGAATGGGATATGCATCTTCAAGGGATACAGTGAAAGCATGATAGGAAAATTAGTGTCTTTAGTGTCTTGGCTCCTACTTAGCATTTCATAGCTTGCTTAATATACATGGTTTAACAGCTACTACTTAACAAAGTTAACTTTCAGTTGAAAGTTGAAAATAATCATATATCGATTAATATTGATTTTTTTCATTAAAATACAGACTTGTATGGACATAAAAAATAATCATATACGGAATAACATTAATTTTTTTCATTAAAATACAGACTTGTAATGGACATCAAATATATCCATGTTCAAGGACACATATACTGCATAGTACAAATATAAGAAATCAGTGACAGTACAGATTTCAGTGGTTTGACTTGGTTCATGTTTGCTTAAAAATAACATTAAATGGGCATTCATATTTTTTAGTTTTGCAAAATAGTGAATCAATCCTGAGCAACTACAATTGCCTAATCCTGGATGGACTTTTACGCCTTTCCTTCCTGTGCAGCGTACAAAGCCTTAATCTCCTCCACATCATCATAACTCCCAAGAAAGACAGGGGAACGCTGGTGAATCTTAGTGGGAACCAGATCAAGTGCCTGCATGAAAGTAGATTGTGCTATTAGAATAGCAGAAGACCAATACAATTAATTATAATCCATTTGAACTATTAAAATTTACATACTCTTATGTTTCCTGTGAAAGCTTGACCTCCTGCTTGTTCCATTAAGAATGACATGGGGAACACTTCATACAGAACACTGTGCAGAAAGCAATACCCATGTCAGTAAATAATAGTATACATTGCTTTCCCGTTTAAGCTTAATTACACTCCATTCCATTGATATGCAATTAATATCTGAAATATTATTAAGTTGCAACTGCATTAAGACTAATTTAACATGAATTCGTACCGCAATTTTCCATTGGGACTCTTCTTATCCGCAGGGTACATGAAAATACCGCCATACAGTAAGGTTCTGTGCACATCAGCTACCATGCTGCAGCCACGCAGCTACAAATTTAGATTAAGACAAGAAAATATATTGAATTCTAAATCATGGTTCTTCGGATTTATGTTCTAGATAAGCAATAATTGAATACATGGTATGCTCAGAAACAGAATTGTCAAAACTATCAGAAATGAATTAAAATTAGCGGAGCACCTTCCGATATATCTGAGAGACTTGGGAGATGATCCATCCTGGGGAAATTTGCATCTCTCAACATACCTGCAAACAATGTAGTGGGTAATTGCATGTGAATTTTGCCTAAATGAAATGACTAATTCCATGAAGCATCGTGATGCTTACTTCCTGGTTGGTTCATCCCAGTTCTTTGCATTGCCTTCGTTCACCGAATATATATTCCCTTTCTTTGGTATCTGAACAAGAAATTTAACCAGACTCAACAATGCACGCAGATCTATGTAAAACGTGTCAATTAAATAGACCGCAAGCCAGGTTTCCTTTGGAATTCATTCTTGTGCTTTCACTGTCAAATAAAGATTGGAATTACCTTATCCAAATAAAAACGAGAATTACGTTACCCTTATGTCGGGATGAGTCAAAATGAATTCCCCCAGGGAAGGGTCTAGTGTAAAGCCATTTACACCACTGCCGCTGCTCAGCACAAGCTACACACCAGAAGAATTCTCTATGCCCTTTTGTAAATATGTCTTTTCTTTAATATAACTCATATATTAAAAAACCAAATTCCTTAAATAAAATATATGGAGGATATTTGTGTCTTCAAGAGAAGATTCATTACCGTGCAGGAACTCCCGTACATGCAATAACCTGCTGCAACCATGTTTTTGCCTGGTTTGAGAACATCACCCACGGTCGGCTCTGCTCCATCCTTCACCAAGTATATTCCAAATATCTGAAAAAAAATCATTAAATCTTATGGGTATATGTTGATGATTGCCATTAATTTGTTTAAACAGCAGAGGTATGGGCATGTATGTAGCTAAAACCGTCAATAACCAGTGTCAAAGATTTACCTGTACTGTGCTAGCTGTATCTGTCAAATTTAACAAGTTATACAATAATATACTGCTTCTCCATTAACAAAGAAATTATGCATCCAATCAAACAAGACTTACTACTTCTCTCTCCATTAACAAAGAAATTATGCATCCAATCAATCCAGACTTACTACTCCATTAACAAATAAATTATGCATCCAATCAATCCAGACTTACTACTTCTCCATTAACAAATAAATTATGCTTCCAATCAATCCAGACTTGGGATTTTTATAGAGTACAAGACAGATTAAACTGACATTATACCCTCATTCACAGGTAAGGTAGAGGGCTTTATTAAAGATCTTACTGTCCCAATTGACACTCCACAATCGATGTTGGAAGAGCCGTCGAGTGGGTCGAAGACTACACAATACCTGCAATTCAGGAGGATGATTTGATTCCATAAAAAAGTTACCTATTCCAAAATTCTTTTTATAAAAAATTTACCTGTTCGGAAATTCTTTAAAAAATAAGTCCTGGGTATTAAAGTGACCGTTAATGATGTAGAATTTATTTCACTGATTTCAATCTTATTTCTTCACATACTTTCCGCATTAACATGAACCTAACATATATGGAATTTTCACAGTAATTGAAATTGGTCATAGCTCTCTATATATGGTACTGGATGCAATTAATCCCAAAATTTAAATTCGTACAAAGAAGGAAGATGAGCAATGAGAACAATACTTTCCCCGCTTCGAATGCTCCACAAAGGTGGCCTCCTCGTCCTCTTCTGAAACTAAAATGCACTGCAACATCAACAATGGTCCAAAAATTAAATAACGTTTTCCAAGGATCATTGGATTTCAATTCTGAACGAAAATTTTCTCTTATATTTGATGGCGGACTCACCGTGCGCCCACTGCTGACAAGAGCCTTGACAAATACTTCATTGGAGAGCACATCTAATTTCTTTTGCTCTTCGCCCTGCAACCCCAGTAATAAATATTGGATGATGCAATTCTGAATTTAAAGTCGGAAAACAAGCAAACGGAGGTCATTATCTTCTGCCGATAGAGAAATAGTAAGCAAAAGAAAGCACCTGAACGTTGGTCTCTCCTGCAAGGCCAATGAGTTTAGCCAGACCTGCCTGCAGAAAAAACCGAAGGTTGACACAGGAAATTCAAAATTCAAATCATCCATAGCGTGCATATCAATTAAAAAAACCCACCTTGTTGACGGCAGAGCATACAAACTTGCATCCGAGGACAATGTGACTGAGCAAAATGGAGAAATCTCCTCGCGATTCAGGATACTTAGACTGCTCGTTCAGAACGAATCGCGTGATAGTCATGAGATCTGTGCGATAGGCATCTGCTGCGTGGTCCATGTTCTTTCCTCCAAATTAAATCCAAGGAAATTCAATTAAATTCAGCCTTCCTCCCGGCCCGTGGTTTGTTTGTTTAAATACCGAAGTGGAATGATAATAATGAAATGAAGGGCATCTTATCTTAAATCCTGATTTCCTCTACCACGCGCGTCGAGGGGATGCAGATCACACGGTGTAAGGTGGGGGAGATAGTGTGTATTATCAGCGTCCAGTGGAGGATTCGGCATCCACGTGTCAAGCGGCAGTGATTCTTTTCGTGACCTCTTCTGCATCAGCGTGACCAGGATAAACCTATAAATAGTAAACGGCGTTTGAGCTTCAATGTACCCGGTTTTCTGCGTGGTTTAAAATTTCAGGTCTGGCTTCTACCACATTTATTTTTTTATTTGTCCGAAGGTGACAACGCCTATCATAATCCAATTGAAAATTGTAGTAAATATATGTTTGAAAGATGAAAAAACATATATATTAGAAGATGATTTTTTAAAATTATTTTATAATTTTTTGGGTAAAAGATTATTATTATTTTTTAAGGCCTAAGATGAATTTTTAAAATATTTTATACTTTTTCAGCATCTGTGAAAATTGGGCAATAAGGTGCATGCTTTATCCAGTGAATACAATACCACTATTAAGACACTGAAAAAGGCATGGGAAGAATTCGAATTAGTGCCAACTAAAGATCAGCTTGGGAAGATCTTAAGCAGGACCAACATCTACAGAATGTCACACAAGCCCGCTTGGGAGGTAGGAAGGATGGGCTCGTCTATAAGGAATGCCTCGCATGCTTGTAAGGATGGGATCGGCTGCTTGTGAGCATTCCCTGGGCTGGTAGGAAGCATTAAAAGATCTGACTAATATAGAAATGGTATGTGGTGCTTGGCCATACTATAGAAAGGAGCGACGCTAGGAAGTGTTTGGTTAAGGGGCAAAGACCCCTTCCCAACTTCGTTGGAGAAGTGGGTTCCCCACGCGGACCTCCAGGAAAAGCATGAAAATGCTAGAATGGTACGATCCCTTCGTCACTCTACCTACAATGAAAAGGGTGATCTTGTAGTTCTTGGTATGTGAAGATGTGTTGTTAGGTGCTCCATTTTTTACATCGAAGTTGAACTTTAACCTGTGTCCTATAGATAGTCATTCATACACCCATAAGAGATGTATGGATTCTCAAGAAGAGATAAAAGATTGTTATTAATTTTTACGCACATATTATAGAGTATATCTCTTCTACTTAAATGGTAAAGTGTTCACTTTTTAAAATAGGCAAGCATTACTCAAGATGTAGTTTTTGGTATGCCTTTGGAAAATGTTGTTGCAGCATTAGACATTAGATGCTGGTTAATGTTTTCTTTTTGAATATATTATTAGTCAATCAACCAAACGCTCTACTATTTATTAATGGAGGTGTAGTGGACTCCTAACCTCTTGGTGCATATCAAGATTGTTTCCTTCTCTACATTTGAATTCTCTAAGTCATGGTGTCTCTATCTACAATGATAAAGGGGGAAGGTACTTGGGTCGTATTCACATCACCATCCTCAAATGAGGATTGGGTATCTAAGTTGATGTTACTAGTCTAGGGTTGAATGCTTGAGTCAATGTTTTTGGTCTCAATCATTCAAGGTGTTGCTTTAGAGCTAAGAAAGAAGAAACATACCACTTCCAAAGGTGCTTTGGGAAATAATTGATCTCTAAATGGTAAGACTATGGCCCATCGTCTCGCCAACATGGATCTTCTACAAAATTAAAGTGTGATGTCTTTGTAATCAAAATCATGTTGAGATCAAGCTTCTTCAATATGAAATCACTACCATGAACTAATGCATTTATTTATCTTTGTTTCAATACTTGGTTTATTTGTGTAGCAGTGGTAAGGCCAATACCCAACCAACCAAGACACTTCGAATGTTTACAAGAATCAACCCAATGATTAATCAATTACAAATTTTCCCATTTATAATATTACCAATGAACAACAAGATGAAAACAATTCTTTCTTCGTATTGTTTTCAACATAGCCACGAGAAATTACACACACACACACACACACACACACACACACACACACACACACACTCACATAGAGGGCTATATCATTTGGTTTACATAGTGTCGAAGCAAACATTGTAAACCTTATAACATAGCAAAGGTCAATTAGTTATTGAGTCCAACAACAACTCATTGAGAAAACAAAGAAATTATTGACGTATCTAAATGCCACTATGATTCGGATTATTTTTTAGAAGGAAATGAAAGCAGAGATATTACAATGAAATACACATAAATATTGTCAGAAACAGAGAAATATAGTAATACATGATTTTTGTTAATGAAAGAAATGTACAGAGACTATAAAATTACAGAGTGAAATACTTGCTAGAATGGTGGCATCTTATCTATGAGAAGAGATGTGACGGCTACTTGCATTCGCAAGAACATGATCGTTACAATGAGGCTCCAAAGGCCTCTTTAACATAATTAAAATCCAAAACCCTAACCCCAGAAGATGAAAAGCCAAAATGTTTGCAGGCTCCGATGGGAGTAGTTGATACGTCAACTTCCCGAGGGCGTAACTTTTGCATACGATCTCCCTTTGGTGCGCTCGATACACCGTTGAAAAGGTCTAGCCGAGAAGAACGATTTTCGATTGTTTGAAGGTAAGTGATTTAGATACTCACTTGAGCCCCAAATCCCCCAAAAAACGTCATTTAGGGCCTCAAAATGGCCTCGAAAGTTTGGAACCCAAAAAACTGTCGAAAAACTGCCAAGATGGAAAATTGTTTTTCAAGCAAGTGGAATAGGTGGGTGGCCACCGATATTCACCTGGATCAATCCTCCCTCCTTAGGAATCCATGGTCTCCATTGCGTTGAGTTCCCAGGGTAGAGAGGGAAGTGCTTACTGAATCTGAATCTTGGTGAGTTGCTTTCCATGCTGGAGACGTCACGCTGCTCGGTTTGTGGAAGGTTGTCATGAAGCTGTTACTACTGGGGTTGAATCTGTTCAACCAGTCGGGCTATTTGAGATGACTTTGTGCAGAAGGAATTTTTGTTCTTTGATGTAGTCTTGTTGACCTGCTTCTGTTGGATAGAAGGTGCTTGGTTCGAGACTGTAGTGGTTGCAGTATCCTTCTGTTCACCTTTCGAACATATTGTGAAGAAGTTGAATTTTGTAACATGAGATACTACCTTGCGACACTGTTTAGGTGGAATAGTAGTCATAATTACCTCTGGTATTCTGTAGAGATGACCCCCCAAAGTAACAATGACACTACGGGGTCGAGACTCATAAATAGCATGGCGCTTCCACATATATGGATGGCTCAATAGAACATCACATACATCTAATGGGGAAACATCACATAATACCTCATCTTTGAAGGGTTCGATGTCATATGAAAATCGACACTGCTGCCTGACACGAAGATCTCATCCTTGGCGAAGCCACCCGATGTTGTATGGTTGTGGGTGTGGTGTTGTCGACAATCCCACTTGTTTGAGGACCTTACCTAAAATCAGGTTCTTCCGGTTTCCGCTATCAACAATAAAATGCAACGGGATCCCCTTCACCCACATCTATGAATGAAAAAGGTGCTCCCCCTCTTCAGGATCTGTTGGTTCTTCTGGTTGAATTGTTGTGGTCGCGACAATAGCAATGGGATCTGCATCGATGATCTGTCTTCTATCAGTATTTTATGAATCAGATTTAGAATCATGTTTCGGCTCCTTGCCTTTGATCTTGGCCACTAATGACTGTTTTGAGTGACATTCATCGATGTTGTGCCAGGGGATTTTGTGGAAATCGCACCATTTTTTGGTGTCCTTCGTCTTTCTGTGACCCTTCTTTTCTTGTGGCTTGGACTGGTTTTCGGGAGGCTGTTTGTTAGGGTTGTCTTTATCATACTTTTGTTGTTGCAGATTTCCAGACTTGAAATCCCGCTTGTTCTGGTGCTTAAATTTCTGCTCGATTTTAACAGCATATCGATATGCAGCATCGAGTGATGAGATATCCATAAAATACATTTCAGTTTGGATGTATCTGTGTAGAGCCCCGCGATATTTCAGAACCAAATTTTGCTTGGAGTCTTTGATACCCAGCTTGGTGCACAAGGTATGGAAGGTATTGGTGAACTCCGACACTGCTTGGCCCCTTTCTTGTCACAGTGTGGTCCATCTCATGTACTGGTCCTCATAGTTTCCAACAGTGTAATACTATTCTTTTACCTCATCCACAAAAAAATCCCAAGTGGGCTCGGCCCCATATATTTTGGACTCCTCTGTGGAACTTTTCTCCCAATAAGTTTCCCACCAATGTTTGACATGAGGGAGATCCTTAAGGAGCGTGAAGTTGATCTTTTATCTGTCAAAAAAATTGTGAACAGAGAAATAACCTTCTAACATATTTAACCATTTGTCTAGGGCATCTGCATCTATCTGGCCTTCAAATATAGGAATATCAAAATTGACCTGTACCTTGAAAGGAGAGGTGCCTCCAAAGTGGTTGATTGATGAAGATGCGTCTGTTTCTATCGACAAGCGTTGAAGGATGTGGGCAAAATTCTCCATCATTTCATCTCTTTGTTGCGTGAGAGATTGCTCGAGCAACAGATTAATAAAATTGTCTACTTTGTCATTTTTATTTTCTTCCCCCATGGAGGGTTTTTTGGGCGTGCGAGAGTGATTGTCCTCAAGAGAGACAAGCTCGAGGCCCAACTTTCTATACTCGGACCTCGTTGAGGACATGCACTGAAAGACGATCAAGATCAGCCTACTCTGATACCACCGATCCAGATTATTTTTTAGAATGAAATGAAAGCAGAGATATTACAATGAAATACACATAAATATTTCCAGAAACAAAGAAATACAGTAATACATGATTTCTATTAATGAAAGAAATGTATAGAGACTGTAAAATTACAGAGTGAAAGACTCGCTAGAATGGTGGCAGCTTATCTATGAGAAGAGATGTGATGGTTACTCACATTCGCAAGAAGATGATCGTTACAATGAGGCTCGAAAGGCCTTTTTAACATAAGTAAGATCCAAAACCCTAACCTCAGAAGACAAAAATCCAAAAGGTTTGCGGGCCCTGATGGGAGTAGTTGATACGTCAACTTCTCGGGGGTGTAACTTTTGCATACGATCTCTGTTTGGGGTGCTCAATACACTGTTGGAAAGGACTAACCGAGAAGAATGATTTTTGACTGACCGAGGTGGGTGCTTTAAGAAATCACCTGGGCCCCAAATCCCCAAAAAACGTTGTTTAGGGCCATAAAACAACGCCGGAAGTTTGGAACTCGAAAAACTGCCAAGATGGAAAACTGTTTTTCAAGCCCATGGAATAGGTGGGTGGCCACCGATATCCACCTAGATCACACTAATTCCAACAATTTATTAACACAACTAGTGGCCCAATCTTACTACTAATTCATTGAGGAAATCGACCTAGGATCCCATAAATTAATAATTAGTGTTGTAGCTAAGCACTGAAACAATGTCCCAACATAATTTCATTCTAGAAAACAAGCAATTCAAAGATTGGATTATGGATGTCAATCATCAATGCAATGGAATTGATTTAAATGTTGTGGGTGTTAAAACAAATTGGGTGTGTGTAATTATGCAATGTCAAAGAGGGTTTATAGAGCACACCAACATTAATGCCCATGAGTGTTCCAAGAAAATGGTTAAGACAACAACAATAAAATTGATCTCAATGCCAAGGGAGTTGATTGGGTATTTAATTCGAGGTGGTGGAACTAATAAACATGAGGACTAAAATAAGAAGACAAAGGACACCAACAATTGAACACCATGAACAACATAGATTACCTTGAAAAACCAATTGGGAAAGCCAACAATTAATGATTTATATTTATGCTTAGGAATTATTACAAACTAAGCTATAAATTCTCAATCAGAGTTTTAATCTATTCTCACTCATTGGTTCATTTTTGTAGGTTGTTATGGGTACAAGACAATCTTTGTTCACTATGGATAGACACAAAATCCTCTTCATCCTCCTATCTATGAGCATAATTCTCCATTTTGAGTCTTTAAGGGGATTTCCAACAAATCATTAACTTCAAACTTTTCTTGGAATTATCCTTTTTACAAAGTTTGGAGGATGGGTTATTTTGAATCCATGCTGAATTACATCTCCCCATTCACGAGCTTTTGGTCTCCAAAAGTTTCAACTCAAAGGAGTAACATGTTTTTTTCTTCTGCAATACCCTCTCTCTTCCTAGTAGCCTTGCAACAATTCCATCTAGTATTGAAGAAATGTCTTTCATAACATATTTCCTTGAGCAATTGATGCTCCTTGGTTTGCAAGTGCATAAATATTTTCTTTCCCCTTAACCTTGAATCTCCAAATTTTATCTTGGAGGTGCAATTCATAGGATGAAGTTTTGGATGAAGCCTCCAACACTTGGCTTATCAATGTCCAATTAATTTGCAATGATGAAAATCATTCTTGCGACTACATGGGATACTTGGCATTCTCCTCTTGTTGATGTTATTCTTTTTGTTTTACAAGCACATAAGATTGATCTTTGGGTCCTACTTCTTCTTTTGAAGTAAATCTCACCTTTTGTTGAAGGATTGTTTTTTTTAGAAGGAAGTCACTTGATATCCTCTCATACCACAAAAGGAAAATGCATTGGTGTGCCAACGATTATCAACCTTGCGACATTTCATTTTATAGAGGAAACAAGCAATAGATGCTTGGCCATACCTCTTGGGTTTGTTCTTGTGCTTGCCAACTTGCTTGCTTGGTCCTCCAAGTGTCATTGTGGTTTTAGATGGAAATATCCATTCGGTACCCTCGCTCAATATTCTACAACCATGTTGGAGTAATGTCACTTGTTTCCCACTCATTTTTTCATTGCCTTTTCTTTGGTTCCTCTTTTCTTGATAAAAGTAATCTTGGTGGTATTAGCTTGAACCAAAATTTTAAGATATGAGTTGCATTCACTCACTTCCTCTTTGTTGTTGAAACCTAGGCCTTCATGTTTGACCCTATGTTTGAATAAAATGGGGTTAATCCCTTGGTTTCTCTTTCCTATCCCTTGGCCATACTAGCTCATTTGTCTCTTTAACTTAGACCTTATTCCTTTGGTGTGCTTTTCAAAATTACCAAAAGGTTCTTTTGAAATAGATTGAAAAAGGTCCTTAGAGGGTGAGCTTACCATGCTTGTCTCAGTCTTGGTGTTGGCTTTTTTAGTTGCAATGGAAGGTACTTGAGCTTCCTTGGTCTCTTGGAAAGATATATGTATATTGGCTAAGCCTCCTTTGCTACTAATTCTTGTTACAATTCAACCATCATCTAAGTGAGACTTTGTTCTTGTTGACCATCCAATCTAATTAATTTCTCTCCCAATTGCAAGAGTTCATCTTTTCTCTTGTTCCAATCTATCATAATAATGTC
>JZKD02S1643381.1:14160-28516 GCA_000966675.3 Picea glauca
CTGCAATAAACTTCTCATCAACTTTAAATTCAACAGAACCCACCCGAGCTTTGTGACCATCGAATGACTTTGCAAAGGCCTCGGCTGTGGCTTGATGATACCCACTCTGCAATTTTTTCACGAACTCCATGCAACCTGCGTTTGAAAAACACCTTTGAACCCCGGGATGCGATTCCAGAAAACATAAATCACTAAGTTCTCGTTTTAACAGGAATCCACCACGTTTCTTCATCGTTTTAACAACTCTGTCACTCGTCCACTGTGATTTCTGCAACTTTTTGGTCGAACCCTCATCTTGTGTTGTTGAAAGCAGTCTCGGCTTCTCCTCTGTGTTGAGTGAAATGAAAACCTTGGGTGTATTCTGGAAATAGCCTGTGAAATACCGTCTTTATCTGATTTGATGGTGTCAGACCCTCTGAACCTCACTTGTACCTGCGTCGCCGGACATGAACTTGCCATTTCTGGTGTGATCATAGTCGCGCATCGGTTCTGTAAAGATTTCAAATTCCTGTCATTTCTCGTTATACAAGCTTGAACTACCATGATTGCTTTCTTCCACCAACGCATGTTTCAGATATTGTTGTGACGTGAAGGTGATCAATTCATCATTTCGTGAATGCGTGGGTAATGAGCACGTGAACCGGGTTTTATGCATCTACGGCGTTGGAGAATATCCCTGTCAGCAGGCTCGCTTGCTACTTTCCACAGCACGCGAACTCTTCGGGAACCCCTGTTAGCTGCGGAAAGTGAATACTTTCCATAGCGCACCCGTTGATATGAAAACTCACTTTAGCTGCTGAAAGCAAAACCACGTGCCACATCATTTAAAAACATTTCTTAGCGCGAAAGCCAATACTCTCCGTATCGTGCCACGTGCAAACTGTCTATCGAGCTTCTCGTGCCTCGTTACTTTCCACAGCACCTTGAACTGATGAAACAATGATGTTAGTTGTTGAAGGCTAGCACTTTCCACAACAGACAATGGGTCGTTTTACATAAGGTTAGCTGTTGAAAGTAAACAGTCACATTTTCGAAATAGAAGACTTTATTTTCGATTATTTCCTAGGACACACCAAAAAACCAAAATTTTTCTGAACTGAAAAAACTCAAAAATGACTTGAAGCTACTACTGAAAGCTATGATATCCCACCAAAACTCAGCCGAAAGGATGGTTTCGTTTTGGGAGTTAACATTGGCTCCAATTGGGATGGGCATCTCCCCGTGAGGTGATCAAGAACCTATCTAGACTTAGTTACCTTATTGAAATCTGAAAACTAGTTGCTAGTTCCATTGGGCATGGAGTTATTTAAATGACAAAGTAAACAAAACTTGAAACAGAAACTATGTACAAGAAGGAACTGGCTTCAAGANACTAACTTTATTGCTATTCTTGTTTATCCTAAGTCTGTTTTCTTAGGGATGGATGGCGGGAAAAGTAGTGAATGGGGCAACATGACAAGGGAGTGTGGGCGCAACGTAGATGAAGGATGCAGCAGGGTGATGGAGGATTGAGCGACAAGAATGGAGGGAGGAAGCAGAATCACCTGAGCCAAGACTTCCTCATCACGGGAGAAACACCAAATCAACAATCGAAGAATCGATTTGCTTATAATTATAGGACCCCAACACGTCCTACCCTGCAATGGTTAGGACCTCCAAGACACATAATCAATGCTCAAGCCTAGGTTCCCATCGATTTTAACCATTTAACGTCTCAGGGCTGGCGACTATTTTGAGGAACATGGAGGTGTCTACATCTCGCCCGACACCATCAATACAAACTAAAAAGACTAAATCTACCAACATCAATGATTAACTAAGTTTCGTTCTAACAACCAATTTCATTCAACCAAGGGTGAGAGTACTTCTTATTGTTTATCCATCATACATTAACTTTAATTAACCATGTAGTAATAATATAGCTCTACATCAATCCATCCTCATCAATATTAATTAGCGCATTAGATCACAAATTAATCAACCATTCTAACCGCAAGGTGCAAGAATATCTGATTTACCACCAATCACAATCAATCATGCATCTAGCTAAAACAATTGAGTCAATGATCATTGATTCCATCATAGAGTAATAAAGTTTATGCTGAGAGAAAAAGGGTTTAGTCATTCAAGATTGTTATAATGGTAGTCCTAAAGCCAACAATTCAACACCATTATTTAGTCATGTCAAAATCTCAATTAACGCTACAAGTAATGAAGTGTCTTGTATGTCTCAATTCTATACTTACTAAAGGTCAATATATCTATAGTGTAATCCATTAAGTAACATTTAATTAAAGAGATGTCTATTACAGGGTTAATTATATGCTACAATCAATATCAATAATTAAAGCTCTCAACTAAAACAGGATTATCCATTAACCAACATAAAAACATCTCTTAAGTATTACTTGTTTACTTAGAAATAATGACACTAAGACTCCCGTATCTTCCCAAGAGCTAAATTAACCCAATCACCTTAAGGGAGACAGGTCTTAAAGATAGTTAGGATCCAAGGTGTATTTGTGGATAAAAACGACCAACACGCATAAGCCCAAACTTTTCCGAGGGCATCTCCTCTACATATTAATTTATTATTTGGCATAAAATTTCATACAACTCCCAACGTTTGACTGCCCTAAAGAAAGAAGGTATCATCATAATTAACTACTTAACTACAAGGGTTTTCTTGGAAATAACATTAATGGAAGGGGTTGCACCTTGCAGGCTCTCAAAGGTAATCGGTTGGCTATTAATTTAACATTTTACTATTTTAACAAAAACACTAAACCATCATCAACCGTGCATTACTTTCAACAGTAATCATCACGACCAAGTGTTATGTATTTTTCTTGTTACGTATATAATAATTAAT
Organism: Picea glauca; assembly: GCA_000966675.3. Taxonomy (NCBI): domain Eukaryota; kingdom Viridiplantae; phylum Streptophyta; class Pinopsida; order Pinales; family Pinaceae; genus Picea; species Picea glauca. The sequence goes on from JZKD02S1643381.1 coordinate 17,033, forward strand.
TCTGTTTATAATGAACAAAGGAACTCAATTAAAAGTAATCGAATAAGTTGCACTAATCTACAATAGTAAAGAAAGGATACGGTGGTAACTAAACATTTAAGAATAAGATTTAAATTAAGGAAAAAAAATCCTCTGATTAACTAAGACCGAACACATCCCGAAAACAAGGGCCAATATCGTACTCAACAGGGCGGGTTCTCACTATTGACAAACGAGAAAAATAAGCGATCCAGGTCACTCGCAGTCGCAGTATTGCAACCATAGGAAAACCCATCGTGGTGAAACTGTAGGTGACCCTTCCAACGCGCGGTCAAGGGAATCCAAGAATTCGGTAACAAAGATTACGTCCTCTCGACTGCAGTGGGGGGCACGGGGTCTGAGGAATTAGTTGCTGCGCAGAGATAAAAATTGTCGTCACTACGCCAAGATCATGCAGAGATTCTACTGCCCAGCTACTACCTCGCACTACCTCCAAGAAGGGCCACACAACCTGGAAAGAAGAGAAGAAATTCTAACTAAACCAGGTTTAACATTTCGATTTCTGCTCTTGGGTCGCTACCTCAGGAATTTGCGAGGTGCATACAGAATGCAAGGTTAAAATGGAGTGCATTCGGTTATGAGTTTAAGAATGCGTAATAACGTGTGAGAAGTAAAAGTAATGAATCTGGCAGGGTTGTTCCCTCCATTCGCGGCGACCAGAGTTAAAGATTGTCCTACGGTTAGGCAAGGAACCTTTAGTCCTAGAAGGCGAGGAAGAGATACATTACCAAAAAAATACAATGCAAAAATTGCATGGCTTAAATTTTAACCCTGAAAAGCGTAGTAACAAAGAATTACAGCCCAAAACCTACGAACAGTAACTAAGATTTCTTCAGAAATTACCCAATCCAGTTTTGTTGCAAGCCTGCAAAGTTACACTGATTTTTCTTTTTAAAAACAATCATTGAACTTTGGTTAGGTTAAGTGATATGGAGAAAGCCAATGGTTTACCTTGTTCTGTTATTTAATTTCCTGTTTCTGGGATGTCCCTAACTGACAGATGAATCCTAGGTTGCACCTGTTTTTTTTTTTGTTTTTTTTATCGGTGCGTCCAGGTTAATACCTGTTTTTTATTTTTAAAGACTGTTTAGGTAGTTGACAGGTTCAGTGCTCTGTAGCAGATTTCGACTGGAAAGGAGATTGCTTAAGGTGTTGAGGTATCTATAATAATATATTAGATAGCTAGAAGCGTTCAGACAATAAGATATTATCAGTACTCACTTACTACTGGAGGTAATTCATCTGACCTGGAAACTATACAGATATGGGGTTATTACCAGAATTTACCAGGAGGTTCTTCAATCGCTTAAAAATCTCTTCATACGCAAGAAACATGCAGAAAAAAATTGTACAAGATGTGCAACACTAATACTTGTCACCGGAGAATTTAAATAAAAATGATAGTTGCAGCAGTTATAAGTTTAATCGCAGAGTAAATAAATAAAACGGCCATTAAATCCATTTACAACCAATGATCTAATACCAACATAGATCATAATGCATCCTATTTTATCAAGAACAAAAACCCATACCATTGCCTTATCGTCCACGTCGAAATATGTACCGTGCGCTCCGTGGCGCTCCTGCTCGCCGACCGTGAAGACTACACCGGTACCTCCCAGCCAATCGCTAGGGGTACTCTGCTTCCCCCTTAGCCCCCCAAGCCGCAAAGGGGCCACACACTATCCAAAAGGTATGTCTAGCTTTCCAGCTCGCCTCACAAGGCCGAGCTACCACTCCAATCAGAGCTGGAAAATCCCAACTACTCACAAGTAATCAGTCAAGTCCCAAATCCGGCAGCGTAACGTTACGCTAACAACCAATCCCCCTCTTCCTCATCTCCCTTTTCTTTTATAGCATTTTGAGACCCACCAACTTTCCTAATTCATATTTTAAATTAAGTTTCCATAAAATATTCTAAATATTCTCCATCGCACAAGTGTCGTCCATCCCCCTCACCCACCTAGAGTCGCTCCTAAATTTACTCCTAGGTGTTCCTAGATCCCCTTACATGTTTTAAATACTTTCCTAAAAAAAAAAAGATGTTACTAAATTAGCTCAGATTAGCAGGTTCTTAATTGCAGATTCCTTACTATGTTGACCTTGCTTTTTACCATAAGTTCCCATCTTTCCTTTATTAAGTTTCCTCCATTACTTAGTTTCCTAATTCTTATTATTCCCTTCTTTCCCCTTTTTATTAAATCCCAACATGGCAGATGCATTATTAAATCTTTTCTTTTTATTATTTATTTAATATCTTTTGTACTTTCCCAAGTTAGGAAATAATTTCCTTTTTTCAAAATTTTAAAACCATTAGTTTTAATTTAATTCTTAGTCTCGTCATTTACCCCAAGAATTTTACGAAGACCCAACTATTACTTAAGTGGGTTTTTGGTTTAAATTGTTATTTTTATTCTAGCATCTTTTTCTTAAGGTTAGACTAAATTTTTACCCTGAGAAGTTTTAGACTTAGGACTTAGATTCTGAACTAGGCGACATTTAATTAGGGAAGTAGCTTAAGAATTTCTTAATATGTTAAATGTCTTAGGGCCATCTAGGTTTGTTCCTTCATCAATATCAACGCGACGCGCCCTTAAGGATGCACCACGTTCTCCAAGGGTGCCACTCGCCAACTTATGTTTCTTTTGCGCGACGTGCCCTTCAGGATGCACCACGTGCTCCAAGGGTGCCACTCGCCAACTTGCGTTTCTTTTGCGCGACGTGCCCTTCAGGATGCACCACGTGCTCCAAGGGTTCCACTCACCAACTTGACTGATTGGTAGACATCTATAACCCGTGGAGTCAACACTCTGCCAGGTGAACTTGTGGGAGACTAAGGGCTCTAAGGAATAAGGCCCCCGCCTTATTGCGCACCCCTTAGAATCATCGTGAGAGACTGTCGTAGTCTACCCTCACGGCATTGTGGATCCTCTCGAACTAGGTAATCGTTAACCTACAGTTCGATCCACGACGAGAGTGCTAGTAGGTTGTGTTAGGGCTGTTGTCCACACCTCTCCCTCAACCTCTCTGGAAATCATGTGTGGCCCTTTTACTCCATATGTGAATCTGGTCGACAAGCTATCGTCAGCTTGTATCATCAACAATTGTGTCAGAACATGTCAACATGATATCATCAAATCAATGAAATATCATAGTAAATAAATCAACCCAAATAGCACACTCCCTAACTTAATCCGGAGTCCAAGGGGGTTCCACCGATGCCTTTGTATCCTCAAGGTCCAAAACCCTGCACACTCAATAAAATTGAGTCAAAAGCACCTGTCTACGTCAAAGCAGTAAAACATCATGTCATCTATCATAACGCATCATAATCAAGGATAAATGTTTTAACATCATAAAAGTCCAGATCACTTGCGAGCAAGTGTCCTCAAAGATTAAGTTTTCTCAGTGTGCCAGAGCGGGATGTTACATACACCCCCTCTTGGTCTAAACTTCATCCCGAAGTTTCTCAGTATAAATGCCTAAATAAAAGTACCACAGTATCATAAGTCTATTTATCAAACAAAAATGGGAAGTACTAGAGCATATCATATGCGTCCTCCCAGGTCGTCGAGTGCGAACTATAGCTGTCCCACTGGACCTTGACCTGATCTACCGTTCGATGTCGTAACTATCGAACGCGATGATATAAGATGCGGACTGCCTCACCCATGAGCGTTCCCTCATCTGATACCTGCAAGGAACTCATGTCAATCACATGCGTAGGATCACTAATATAATGTCTCAAAACGGATACATGAAAAACATCGTGCATATGCCTCAAAGAATCAGGCAAGGCTAGTCGATAAGCCACAGGCCCCTTTCTCTCCACAATATCGAAAGGTCCCATGAACCTAGGAGAGAGTTTAGCTCCCTTTCCAAACTTGATCGAACTCTTATGCGGTTTAATCTGCTAGAAGACTTGATCGCCGACCTCGTAACTACGGTCGACTCGGTGCGCATCAGTATAACTCTTCTGTCGATCCTACGCTTCTTTAATCCTTTGTCCTATGGTTTTCATTTTCTCTTCCATTTCTTGGATCGCTTCGGGTCCCACCAGGAACCTATCCTCAAGACGATCCCAACTCAAGGGCGTTTGACATGGTCGCCCATAAAGAAACTCAAAAGGCGCCATCTTAATGGTGCTCTGGTAACTGTTGTTCTAAGCGAACTCTACTAGAGGCAAGAATTCCTCCTAACGCTTTTGTTGTTCCATCACGTGCATGCGCAACATGTCTTCCAAGGTTTGGTTCGTTCGTTCGGTCTGTCCGTCAGTCTCTGGGTGATACGAAGTACTAAAATTAAGTTGGGTTCCCAAGGCCTCTTGGAAACTCGTCGAGAATCGTCTAGTAAACACCGATCCTCGATCGGATATAATCTTCTTAGGCACGCCATGCAGCCTCAAAATCTCACTGATGAAAACTCTCGCTATGTCAGGTGCCTGATATGTCGTACGCGCAAGAATAAAGTGAGCACTCTTCGTCAGAGTGTCTACTACTACAAAAATCGAGTTGTGTCTCCTTGCCGTCAGTGGCAATCCAACATTAAAATCTATCGAAATAACTTCCCATTTCGATTCCGTAATGGCATGTGGTTGAAGTAATCTTGTCGGGTGTCTATGTTTAGCCTTTACCTGCTGACACTCTAGACATCTAACCACAAAGTTGACTATGTCGGCCTTCATTCCCTTCCAGAAGAATAAGGGTTTAATATCTGCCCTCATCTTCGTGACTCCTGGGTGAGCCATGTAAACTTCTCTATGAGACTCGCTCAGGATCAACATCCTCAACTCGTCGTTTGGCGGTACGTAAATCCGACCTCTAAACCTCAATAACCCATCACTATCAAAAGAAAATCCCTCATATCGTGGTACCATCATTGTGTTTTGTCCGATAAAATCCTCGACTTCTTTGTACCAGTCATCGTCACGCTGTAAAGTGAGAATCTTCTCACATAGATTCGTTTGAAGAGGCAACACCAAAAAGATGCATGGTCTCCGACTCAAAGTATCAACCACTCGATTCACTATTCCCTTTATGTATGTAATCTCGAAGTCGTATTTGCTAAGCAATTCCGACCAACGTCGTTGTCGTGCGTTCAGGTCGCTTTGCGTGAAAATGTGTTGCAACCCACAATGATCAGTCTTTAATTCAAATTTTCGTCCAACAAGGTAGTGTCTCCAAATCTTCAAGGCATAAATGATGGCTAATAACTCCAAATCGTGCGTCGCGTAGTTCTCCTCATGCCTTCTCAGTTTCCTCAAAATGTATGCAATCACTCGTCCGTCTTGCATCAAGACTCCGCCTAAACCTTCCTTGGATGCATCAATGCATACCAAGAAGTCTGCATCCATGTCAGGGACCTTTAGTATCGACGTTGTGCTCAACAACTCTTTCAGCCTTCGAAATGCTTCCACGCATTTCTCGGTCCAAACAAACTTCTTGGTTTTCTTCTGCAATTCTGTTATCGGATTTGCTATCCTCGAAAATCCCTTGACAAACCGTCGATAGTATCCTGCTAAACCCATAAAACTATGCACTTCTGTGACATTCGTCGATGCAGGCCCTTCCATAATAGCCTCAACCTTGGCTCGATCCATGGAGATACCTTCGCCAGAGATGAAATGCCCTAAGTAGTGAATCCTATGTTGATAAAAAGAGCATTTGGACAACTTCCCATACAATTTGTTCTCTCGTAGACACTGTAGTACCAAGCACAAGTGGTCGTCATGCTCCTTCGTCGTTTGAGAGCAGATCAAGATATCATTAATGAATACTTGGACGAACTTGTCCAAGTACTCGCGGAACACCCCATTCATCAAAATTATGAATGCCACTGGGGCATTTGTCAGTCCAAACGGTAAAATAGTAAACTCATAATGTCCAAATCTCATCTTAAAGGCGGTCTTAGGGACGTCATCCTTCTTGATCCGCAACTGGTGATACCCTGATCGTAAATCGATCTTGGAGAACACTGTCGCACCCTTCATTTGATCGAACAGATCATAAATTCTAGGTAAGGGATACTGATTCTTGATCGTATCCTTGTTCAGTTGACGGTAGTCAATGTGAAGCCTCCATGATTCATCCTTATTCCGAATGAAGATAACTCGTGCACCCCACTGTGACACACTAGGGCGTATCAGTCCCAGGTCCAAAAACTCCTTCAGTTGCATTTTAAACTCTTGCAACTCTGGGGTCGACATCCGATAAGGCGTTCTTGCTATTGGTTTGGTCCCCGGTTTCAGGTCTATGGTAAACTCCAGTTCCCTTTCCGGCGACATCCCAGGCAACTCCTCTGGAAATACATCCGCAAACTCCTTCACCACCGGAAGGTGTTCTAGACCTTCCGCTACTCCCTTTTCATTTAGCGCAAGGATAGCATAAAGATTTCACCCCTTGCACATAATTTTCTGTAGCTGTAGGGAAGAGACGAACCTCAGGGAAACTCCCTGGTTCCTTCCTACAATCACTCGTCTCTGTCCTTCATCATCAACCAAGCTCAACCATTTTGTCTTACAGTTGAGTATCGCCTCATGCGATTCCAACCAATCCATACCAATCACGACGTCATAAGATCCTAAGATCGTGACGTACAAGTTGACCCTCATGAAAAACTCTCCCAGGTTAAGGGAACATCCTGTAACCTTTCCTCCAACCTTCTATTTGGCCCCTGAAGCCATCTCTACGAAGCTAAACTCGTCCTGTTCGACTACCTTTACCTTAATCCTTTTTAGCGCTGCACTAGAAATGAAACTCTCAATAGCACCTGGGTCTATCAAAATACTAAGGGTCTGGTCAATGACAGTACCTGTCGTCTCGAGCACAGTCGATTGGTGCTCTTCCTGGCAGTTATTCACTGTCGCATGAATCCGATGGGCCTTGCCCATATCTCCCACTATAGTGGGTCAGGATGATCCGGATGCTCTGGTCCTCTCCACAGGACAGTTGTACTGGTAGTGTGGCTCCCCACACGTCCAACCCCCCTTCTTCATCCCAGTAGTCCTGGTACCTGAAGTAGAAGATGAAGGCCCGTCGGCCTAGAACCCAGGTCTATTCTGCTGAACAGGCCTAAATTGTTGCTGCTACGGGCGATGCTGCCGCTGATGGTGTGGTCGCCGATAAGGTGCCCGCTGCTGAGGCGTTGGTCATCGGGGTGTAGTGAAAGTGGATCCTCTCTGGAAGACACGATATCCCAACGTATGTCTCACTGGTGTCTGATGGTGCGGTGTACTAGATGAATCCTTCGCTACTGGTCTCACTGGAGTCCTGGTCTGACCCCCGCTGATAAGCTCCTCCTCTACTATGAGGGCCTTTTGGACAGCATCGTGCAAGGTTTGATGCATCAAGATCCTAACATTCGCACGCAGGCTGCCGTTAAGGCCAAACACGAACCTGTTGACCTTGAGCTTCTCTGTGTTAAGGTGCAGAGCATACCGAAGAAGCTCCATAAAACGTGCCTCGTACTTGGGCACCGTACGACCTCCCTGTCGTAATGCATTGAACTCATTGAGTTGACGCTCAATGAATTCCTCTAAAATATACCTCTCTCGAAACCGTTCCTCGAACAGTTCCCATGACACGTCTTTAATGACCATGTTCAACTGCGGCAGGAGCGTCTTCCACCATAGAAGAGCGCTCCCCTTTAGTTGAAAGACCACCATGTGGACCTTCATGTTGGAGGTATAATCGTGAAGTGTGAATCACATTGCCATATTCTCCAACCATACCTCGGTGGCTGCGCCATCCGGGGCACCAAAGAACTCGGGAAATTTAACCTTCTTGAGTTCACGGTGCATCCTACCTGTAACGGACGGTGCGCGTGACAGAACCTCAGCGGGTGCCGGTGCCTTGGCCTCGTCTCTGTCCAATCGGCTGATCAGAGCCTCAGACATGTGCTGAAAGGATCTCATCATCCCAACCACATCAGCAACCACTATCTTTTCCTCTCCAAGAACGTGCTCACCTCCCTAGGGGTTAGACCCCTCAGTTGTGGATGTTACTGAAGGCGTCATGCCTCCTCCCCTAGCACCCCATCGTTTGCCTTCGCGACGTCCTCTAACCATGATTACCTGAACGCACACAATCAAATCAATAAGAAACAGTATAATCAAATATAAGCATTTCAACAAAAGCCGTAGAGAATCCCAAGTCGCGGGTCGAACCCGCTCTGATACCATATGCAACGAACCTCCTCATTATGACAACAACTCTGATAACAGGTGCAATATTTTTTTTTGTTTTTTTTTGTTTTTTTAAAAGTGTGTGCGCGCGTGTAGAAGGGAAACTGACACACTTGACTCTACGTCACCACCTGATGACTAACAAGACACAACCACGATGATCATGACAAGAAGACATAATGTGCACAACTGCAAGAATTAAACGACCATAGACATAAGGAAGAATTCATAACAATAGATTTTACTATTTCTGCATAGGAAAGCAGGGCATTTAATCTTAGTCCTCTGCGTCGGAGAGAGAGAAGGTCAGATAGGCTCCTGGCCGACTGCTTAGGAAGAAACTAGTAACCTGACGACAAACAAGACTCAAGCAAGATGAACACCGCAAGATGACATACAACGTACCACAGTAATAGCATGCGTTTAAAGACGATCATGTGACAACAAGTAAGACTGACCACCCACCCGTCCTACCCTGCAATGGTTAGGACATCCAAGACACATAATCAACGCTCAAGCCCAGGTTCCCATCGATTTTAACCATTTAAGGTCTCAGGTTTGGCAACTTTTCTGAGGAATATGGAGGTGTCTACATCCCCCCCGACACCATCAATACCAACTAAAAATGCTAAATCTACCAACATCAATGATTAACTAAGTTTCGTTCTAACAACCAATTTCATTCAGCCAAGGGTGAGAGTACTTCTTACTGTTTAACCATCATACATTAACTTTAATTAACCATGCAGTAATAATATAGCTCTACATCAATCCATCCTCATCAATATTAATTAGCGCATTAGATCACAAATTAATCAACCATTCTAACCGCAAGGTGCAAGAATATCCAATTTACGACCAATCAAAATCAATCATGCATCTAGCTAAAACAATTGAGTCAATGATCATCGATTCCATCATAGAGTAATAAGGTTTATGCTGAGAGAAAAAGGGTTTAGTCGTTCAAGATTGTTATAATGGTAGTCCTAAATCCAACAATTCAACACCATTATTTAGTCATGTCAAAATCTGAATTAACGCTACAGGTAATGAAGTGTCTTGTATGTCTCAGTTCTATACTTACTAAAGGTCAATATATCTATAGTGTAATCCATTAAGTAACATTTAATTAAAGAGATGTCTATTACAGGGTTAATTATATGCTACAATTAATATCAATAATTAAAGCTCTCAACTAAAACAGGATTATCCATTAACCAACATAAAAACATCTCTTAAGTATTACTTGTTTACTTAGAAAGAATGACACTGAGACTCCCTTGTCTTCCCAAGAGATAAATTAACCCAATCACCTTAAGGGAGACATGTCTTAAAGATAGTTAGGATCCAAGGTGTATTTGTAGAGAAAAATGACCAACACGCATAAGCCCAAACTTTTTCGAGGGCATCTCCTCTACATATTAATTTATTATTCGGCATAACATTTCATACAACGCCCAACGTTTGACTGCCCTAAAGCAAAAAGGTATCATCATAATCAACTACTTAACTACAAGGGTTTTCTTGGCAATAACATTAATGGAAGGGGTTGCAACTCACAGGCTCTCAAAGGCACCCGGTTGGCTACTAAGTTACCATTTTACCATTTTAATACAAGCACTAAACCATCATCAACCGCGCATTACTTTCAACAGTAATCATCATGACCAAGTGTTATGTATTTTTCTTGTTACGTATATAATAATTAATTGTGTCTATAATGAACAAAGGAACTCAATTAAAAGTAATCGAATAAGTTGCACTAATCTACAATAGTAAAGAAAGGATACGGTGGTAACTAAACATTTAAGAATACGATTTAAATTAAGGAAAAAAAATCCTCCGATTAACTAAGACCGAACACATCCCGAAAACAAGGGCCAATATCGTACTCAAGAGGGGGGGTTCTCACTATTCACAAATGAGAAAAATAAGCAATCCAGGTCACTCGCAGTCGCAGTCTTGCAACCACAGGCAAACCCATCGTGGTTAAACTGTAGGTGACCCTTCCAACGCGCGGTCAAGGGAATCCAAGAATTCGCTGACAATGATTACGTCCTCTCGGCTGCAGTGGAGGGCACGGGGTCCGAGGAATTAGTTGCTACGCAGAGATAAAAATTGTCGTCACTACGCCAAGATAATGCAGAGATTCTACTACCCAGCTACTACCTCGCACTACCTCCAAGAAGGGCCATGCAACCTGGAAAGAAGGGAAGGAATTCTAACTAAACAAGGTTTAACATTTTGATTTCTTCTCTTGGGTCGCTACCTCAGGAATTTGCGAGGTGCATACGTAATGCAAGGTTAAAATGGAGTGCATTCGGTTATGAGTTTAAGCATGTGTAATAACGTGTGAGAAGTAAAAGTAATGAATCTGGCAGGGTTGTTCCATCCATTCCAAGCGACCAGATTTAAAGACTATTCTACGGTTAGGCAAGGAACCTTCAGTCCCAGAAGGCGAGGAAGAGATAAATTACCAAAAAAATACAATGCAAAAATTGCATGGCTTAAATTTTAACCCTAAAAAGCGTAGTAAACAAGAATTATAGCCCAAAACTTGCGAACAGTGACTAAGATTTCTTCAGAAATTACCCAATCTAGTTTTGTTGCAAGCCTCCAAAATTACACTGATTTTTCTTTTTAAAAACAACCATTTAACTTTGGTTAGGTTAAGTGATATGGAGCAAGCCAACGGTTTACCTTGTTTTGTTATTTAACTTCTTGTTTTTGGGATGTCCCTAACTAACAGATGAATCCCAGGTTGCGCCTGTTTTTTTTTTTTTATCGGTGTGTCCAAGTTAATACCTGTTTTTTTTTTTTAAGACTGTTTAGGTAGTTGACAGGTTCAGTGCTCTGTAGCAGATTTTGACTGGAAAGGATATTACTAGGTGACATTAAGAAATCTTGTACAATTTATTTTCTAGGGTCTTTTTCTTAAGGTTAGACTAAATTTTTACCCTGAGAAGTTTTAGACTTAGGACTTAGATTCTGAACTAGGTGACATTTAATTAGGGAAGTAGCTTAAGAATTTCTTAATGTGTTAAATATCTTAGGGCCATCTAGGTTTGTTCCTTCATCAATATCAACGCGACGTGCCCTTCAGGATGCACCACGTGCTCCAAGGGTGCCACTCTCCAACTTATGTTTCTTTTGCACGACATGCCCTTCAGGATGCACCACGTGCTCCAAGCGTGCCACTTGCCAACTTGCGTTTCTTTTGTGCGACGTGCCCTTCAGGATGCACCACGTGCTCCAAGGGTGCC
>JZKD02S1643381.1:28566-48947 GCA_000966675.3 Picea glauca
GTAGACATCTATAACCCCTGGAGTCAACACTCCGCCAGGTGAACTTGTGGGAGACTAAGGGCTCTAAGGAATAAGGCCCCCGCCTTATTGCACGCCCCTTAGAATCATCATGAGCAACTGTCGCAGTCTGTCCTCACGGCATCGTGGATCCTCTCGAACTAGGTAATCGTTAACCTACAATTCGAGCCACGACGAGAGTGATAGTAGGCTGTGGCAGGGCTTCTGTCCACACCTCTCCCTCAACCTCTCTGGAAATCGTGTGTGGCCCCTTTACTCCATATGTGAGTCTGGTCTGCAAGCTATCGTCAACCTGCATCATCAACAATCATGTCAGAACATGTCAACATCATATCATCAAATCAATGAAATATCATAGTAAATAAATCAACCCAAATAGCACACTCCCTGACTCAATCCGGAGTCCAAGGGGGTTCCACCGATGCCTCTGCATCCTCAAGGTCCAAAACCCTGCACACTCAATAAAATTGAGTCAAAAGCACCTGTCTACGTCAAAGCAGTAAAACATCATGTCATCTATCATAACACATCATAATCAAGGAGAAATGTTTTAACATCATAAAAGTCCAGATCACTTGCGAGCAAGTGTCCTCAAAGAATAAGTTTTCTCAATGCGCCAAAGCGGGATGTTACATACACCCCCTCTTGGTCTAAACTTCATCCTGAAGTTTCTCAGTATAAATGCCTAAATAAAAGTACCACAGTATCATAAGTCTATTTATCAAACAAAAATGGGAACTGCTGGTACATATCATATGCGTCCTCCCAGGTCGTCGAGTGCGGACTATAGCTGTCCCACTGGACCTTGACCTGATCTACCGTTCGACGTCGTAACTGTCGAATGTGATGATCTAAGATGCGAACTGGCTCAGCCGTGAGCGCTCCCTCATCCGATACCTGGAAGGAAATCATGTCAATCACATGCGTAGGATCACTAATATAATGTCTCAAAACGGATACATGAAAAACATCGTGCATACGCCTCAAAGAAGCAGGCAAGGCTAGTCGATATGCCACGTGCCCCTTTCTCTCCATAATATCGAAAGGTCCCATGAACCTAGGAGAGAGTTTAGCTCCCTTTCCAAACTTGATCGAACTCTTATGCGGTTTAACCCACAAGAAGACTCGATCACCAACCTCGTAACTACGGTCGACTCAGTGCACATCGACATAACTCTTTTGTCGATCCTGCGCTTCTTTAATCCTTTGTCTTATGGTTTGCATTTTCTCTTCCATTTCTTGGATCACTTTGGGTCCCACCAGGACCCTATCCTCAAGCCCATCCCAACTCAAGGGCGTCTGACATGGTCGCCCATAAAGAAACTCAAAAGGCGCCATCTTAATGGTGCTCTGGTAACTGTTGTTGTAAGAAAACTCTACTAGAGGCAAGAATTCCTCCTGATGCTTTTGTTGGTCCATCACGTACATGCGCAACATGTATTCTAAGGTTTGGCTCGTTCATTTAGTCTGTCCGTCAGTCTCTGGGTGATACGAAGTACTAAAATTAAGTTGGGTTCCCAAGGCCTCTTGGAAACTCGTCCATAATCATCTAGTAAACACCGATCCTCGATCGGATATAATCTTCTTAGGCACACCATGCAGCCTCACAATCTCACTGATGAAAACTCTTGCTATGTCAGGTGCCTGATACGTCAGACGCACAGGAATAAAGTGAGCACTCTTCGTCAGAGTGTCTACTACTACAAAAATTGAGTTGTGTTTCCTTCCCGTCAGTGGCAATCGAACAATAAAATCTATGGAAATAACTTCCTATTTTGATTCCGTTATGGCATGTGGTTGAAGTAATCCTGCCGAGTGTCTATGTTTAGCCTTTACCTACTGACACTCTAGACATCTAGCCACAAAGTTGACTATGTTGGCCTTCATTCCCTTCCAGAAGAATAAGGGTTTAAGGTCTGCCCTCATCTTCGTGACTCCTGGGTGAGCCATGTAAACTGCTCTATGAGCCTTGGTCAGGATCAACATCCTCAACTCGTCATTTGGCGGTACGTAAATCGGACCTATAAACCTCAATAACCCATCGCTATCAAAAGAAAATCCCTCGTATCGTGGTACCATCATTGTGTTTTTTCTGATAAAATCCTCGACTTATTTGTACCAGTCATCGTCACGCTGTAAAGTGAGAATCTTCTCACATAGATTCGTCTGAAGAGTCAACACCAAAAATATGCATGGTCTCTGACTCAAAGCATCAGCCACTCGATTCACTATTCCCTTTATGTATGTAAGCTCGAAGTCGTACTCGCTAAGCAATTCCGACCAACGTTGTTGTCGCACGTTCAGGTCGCTTTGCGTGAAAATGTGTTGTAGCCCACAATGATCAGTATTTAATTCAAATTTTCGTCCAACAAGGTAGTGTATCCAAACCTTCAAGGCATAAATGATGGCTAATAACTCCAAATCGTGCGTCGCTTAGTTCTCCTCATGCCTTCTCAGTTTCCTCGAAATGTATGCAATCACTCGTCCATCTTGCATCAAGACTCTGCCTAAACCTTCCTTGGATGTGTCAGTGCATACCAAGAAGTCTGCATCCATGTCAAGGACCTTTAGTATCGACGTTGTGTTCAACAACTCTTTCAGCCTTCGAAATGCTTCCGCGCATTTCTCGGTCCAAACAAACTTCATGTTTTTCTTTTGCAATTATGTGATCGGATTTGCTATCTTCGAAAATCCCTCAACAAACCGTCGATAGTATCCTGCTAATCCCATAAAACTACGCACTTCTATGACATTCGTCAGTGCAGGCCCTTCCATAATAGCCTCAACCTTGGCTGGATCCACGACGATACCTTCGCCGGAGATGACATGCCCTAAGTAGTGAATCTTCGGTTGATAAAAAGAGCATTTGGACAACTTCCCATACAATTTGTGCTCTCGTAGACACTGTATTACCAAGCGCAAGTGCTCATCATGCTCCTCCGTCGTCCGAGAGTAGATCAAGATATCATCAATGAATAATTGGACCAACTTGTCCAAGTACTCGCGGAACACCCCGTTCATCAAACTCATGAATACCACTAGGGCGTTTGTTAGTCCAAACGGTAAAATAGTAAACTCAAAATGTCCAAATCTCATCTTAAAGGTGGTCTTAGGGACATCATCCTCCTTGATCCACAACGGGTGATACCATGATCGTAAATCGATCTTGGAGAACACAGTCGCACCCTTCATTTGATCGAACAGATCATCAATTCTGGGTAAGGGATATTGATTCTTGATCGTAGCCTTGTTCAGTTGACTGTAGTCAATGCAAAGCCTCTGTGATCTGTCCTTCTTCCGAATGAAGATAATTGGTGCACCCCACAGTGACACACTAGGGAGTATCAGTCCCAGGTCCAACAACTCCTTCAGTTTCATTTTCAACTCTTGCAACTCTGGGGTCGACATCCGATAAGGCATTATTGCTATCGGTTTGGTCGCCGGTTTCAGGTCTATGGTAAACTCCAGTTCCCTTTCCAACGACATCCCAGGCAACTCCTCTCGAAATATGTCCCCAAACTCCTTCACCACTGGAAGGTGTTCTAGACCTTCTGCTACTCCCTTTTCGTTTAGTGCAAGGATAGCATAAATCTTGCACCCCTTGCGCATACTTTTCCATAGTTGTAGGGAAGAGATGAACCTCAGGGAACTCCCTGGTTCCTTCCTACAATCACTCGTCTTTTTCCTTCGTCATCAGCCAAGATCAATTGTTTTGTCTTACAGTTGAGTATCGCCTCATGCGATTCCAACCAATCCATACCAATCACGACGTCATAAGATCCTAAGATCGTGATGTACAAGTTGACCCTCGTGACAAACTCTCCCAGGTTAAGGGCACAGCCTATAACCTTTCCTCCAACCTTCTGTTTTGCCCCTGAATCCATCTCTATGAACCTAAACTTGTCCTGTTCGACTGCCTTTACCTTAATCCTTTTTAGCGCTGCACCAGAAATGAAACTCTCAGTAGCACCTGGGTTTATCAAAATACTAAGGGTCTGGTCAACGACAATACCTGTCGTCTCGAGCACAGTCGACTGGTGCTCTGCCTGGTGGTTATTCACTGCTGCATGAATTCGATGGGCCTTGCCCATATCTCCCACTGTAGTGGGTCCGACTGATCCAGACGCTCTAGTCCTCTCCACAGACAGTCACGCTGGTAGTGTGGCTCCCCACATGTCCAACCCCCCTTCTTCAACCTAGTAGTCCTGGTACCCGAAGTAGAAGATGACGAACCACTGGCCTGGAAGCCAGGTCAGTTCTGGTGAATAGGCCTAAACTGTTGCTACTGCAGGTGACGCTGTTGCTGATGCTATGGTCCCCGATAAGCTTCCTGCTGTTGAGGCAACAGTTGTCGAGGTTTAGTGAAAGTGGATCCTCTTTGGAAGCCACGAATTCCTGGTGTATGTCTCACTGGTGTCTGATGCTGCGGTGTACCAGATCAACCCTACCCTGCTGGTCTCGCTGGAGTCCTGGTATGACCCCCACTGATAAGCTCCTCCTTTGCTATGAGGGCCTTTTGGACAGCGTTGTGCAAGGTTTGAGGCATCAAGATCCTAACATTCGCATGAAGGCTGCCGTTAAGGCCAAACACAAACCTGTTGACCTTGAGATTCTCTGCGTTAAGGTGCAGAGCATACTGGAGCAACTTCATAAAACGTGCCTCGTACTCGGGCACCGTACGACCTCCCTGTCGTAATGCGTTGAACTCATTGAGCTGATGCTCAATGAATTCCTCTGAAAGATACCTCTCTAGGAATCGTTCCTCGAACAGTTCCCATGACACGTCTTCAACGACCATGTTCATTTGCGGCAGGATCATATTCCACCATAGAAGAGAGCTCCCCTTTAGTTGATAGACCACCATGCGGACCTTCATGTTGGAGGTATAATCGTGAAGTGTGAACCACATCTCCATATTCTCCAGCCATTCCTCAGCGGCTGCGCTGTCTGGGGCACCAAAGAACTTAGGAAATTTAACCTTCTTGAGTTCACGGTGCATGCTACCTATAACGGCTGGTGCACGCGACAGATCCTCAGTGGGTGCCGACGCCCTGGCCTCATCTCTGTCCAATCGGCTGATCAGAACCTCGGACATGCACTGAAAGGATCTCATCATCCCAACCACATCGCCAACCTCTATCTACTCCTATCCGAGAACCTTATCACCTCCCTGGGGGTTAGACCTGTCAGGCGTGGATGCTACTGGAGGCGTCATGCCTCCTCCCCTAGCACCCCGTCGTCTGCCTCCGTGGCGTCCTCAAACCATGATTACCTGCACGCACACAATCAACTCGATCAGCAATAGTATAATCAAATCTAATCATGTCAAAGAAAGCCGTAGTGAATCCCAAGTCACAGGTCGAACCCACTCTGATACCATATGTAACGAACCTCTTCGTTACGACAACAACTCTGATAACAGGTGCAATTTTTTTTTTTTCTTTTTTTCTTTTTTAAAGTGTGTTGGAGCGTGTAGAAGGGAAACTGACACACTTGACTCTACGTCGCCACCCGACGACTAACAAGATGCAACCACGATGATCACCACAAGAATACATAAGGCGCACAACTTCAAGCATTAAACGACCATAGACATAAGGAAGAATCCATAACAGTAGATTTTACTATTTCTGCATAGGAAAGCAGGGCGTTTAATCTTAGTCCTCTCCTCCGGAGAGAGAGAAGGTCAGATAGGATCCTGGCCGACTACTCAGTCAGAAACTAGTAACCCGATGACGAACCAGAATCAAGCAAGATGAACACTGCAAGACGAGATACGACGTACCACAGTAACAAAATGCATTTAAAGATGATCAGACGACAACAAGTAAGACTGACCATCCACCCATCCTACCCTGCAATGGTTAGGACCTCCAAGACACATAATCAATGCTCAAGCCCAGGTTCCCATCAATTTTAACCATTTAAGGTCTCAGGGCTGGCGACTATTTTGAGGAACATGGAGGTGTCTACATCCCGCCCGACACCATCAATACCAACTAAAAATGCTAAATCTACCAACATCAATGATTAACTAAGTTTCGTTCTAACAACCAATTTCGTTCAGCCAAGGGTGAGAGTACTTCTTACTGTTTAACCATCTTACATTAAATTTAATTAACCATGCAGTAATAATATAGCTCTACATCAATCCATCCTCATCAATATTAATTAGCGCATTAGATCACAAATTAATCAACCATTCTAACCGCAAGGTGCAAGAATATCTGATTTACCACCAATCACAATCAATCATGCATCTAGATAAAACAATTGAGTCAATGATCATCTATTCCATCATAGAGTAATAAAGTTTATGCTGAGAGCAAAAGGGTTTAGTCATTCAAGATTGTTATAATGGTGGTCCTAAAGCCAACAATTCAGCACCATTATTTAGTCATGTCAAAATCTCAATTAACGCTACAAGTAATGAAGTGTCTTGTATGTCTCAATTCTATACTTACTAAACGTCAATATATCTATAGTGTAATCCATTAAGTAACATTTAATTAAAGAGATGTCTATTACATGGTTAATTATATGCTACAATCAATATCAATAATTAAAGCTCTCAACTAAAACAGGATTATCCATTAACCAACATAAAAACATCTCTTAAGTATTACTTGTTTACTTAGAAAGAATGACACTAAGACTCCCTTATCTTCACAAGAGCTAAATTAACCCAATCACCTTAAGGGAGACATGTCTTAAAGATAGTTAGGATCCAAGGTGTATTTGTAGAGAAAAACGACCAAAACGCATAAGCCCAAACTTTTCTGAGGGCATCTCCTCTGCATATTAATTTTTTATTCGGCATAAAATTTCATAGAACTCCCAACGTTTGACTTCCCTAAATCAAGAAGGTATCATCATAATTAACTACTTAACTACAAGGGTTTTATTGGCAATAAAATTAATGGAAGGGGTTGCAGCTCGTAGGCTCTCAAAGGTACCCGGTTGGCTATTAAGTTACCATTTTACCATTTTAATAAAAGCACTAAACCATCATCAACCACGCATTACTTTCAACAGTAATCATCACGACGAAGTGTTATGTATTTTTCTTGTTACGTATATAATAATTAATTGTGTCTATAATGAACAAAGGAACTCAATTAAAAGTAATTGAATAAGTTGCACTAATCTACAACAGTAAAGAAAGGATACGGTGGTAACTAAACATTTAAGAATACAATTTAAATTAAGGAAAAAAAATCATCCGATTAACTAAGACCGAACACACCCCGAAAACAAGGGCCAAGATCGGACTCAACAAGGCGTGTTCTCACTATTCACAAACAAGAAAAATAAGCGCTCCAGGTCACTCGCAGTCGCATACTTGCAACCACACGAAAACCCATCGCGGGTAAACTGTAGGTGACCCTTCCAATGTGCGGTCAAGGGAATCCAAGAATTCGCTGACAATGATTACGTCCTCTCGGCTGCAGTGGAGGGAACGGGGTCCGAGGAATTAGCTGTTGCGCAGAGATAAAAATTTTCGTCACTACGCCAAGATCATGTAGAGATTCTACTTCCACTACCTCCAAGAAGGGCCATGGAACCTGGAAAGAAGAGAAGGAATTCTAACTAAACTAGGGTTTAACATTTCGATTTCTGCTCTTGGGTCGCTACCTCAGGAATTTGCGAGGTGCATATAGAATGCAAGGTTAAAATGGAGTGCATTCGGTTATGGGTTTAAGAATGTGTAATAACGCGTGAGAAGTAAAAGTAATGAATCTGGCAGGGTTGTTTCGTCCATTCCAGACGACCAGAGTTAAAGACTGTCCTACGGTTAGGCAAGGAACCTTCAGTCCTAGAAGGCGAGGAGGAGATACATTTCCAAAAAAATACAATGCAAAAATTGCATGGATTAAATTTTAACCCTGAAAAGCATAGTAACCAAGAATTACAGCCCAAAACCTGGGAACAGTAACTAAGATTTCTTTAGAAACTACCCAATCCAGTTTTGTTGCAAGCCTCCAAAATTACACTGATTTTTCTTTTTAAAAACAACCATTGAACTTTGGTTAGGTTAAGTGATATGGAGAAAACCAACGGTTTACCTTATTCTATTATTTAATTTCTTGTTTCTGGGATGTCCCTAACTGATAGATGAATCCCAGGTTGCACCTATTTTTTTTTTTTTTTTTATCGGTGCATCCAGGTTTATACCTGTTTTTTTTTTTAAAGACAGTTTAGGTAGTTGGCAGGTTCAGCGCTCTGTAGAAGATTTCGACTGGAAAGGATATTGCTTAAGGTTTTGAGGTATCTATAAGAATATATTAGATAGTTAGAAGCGTTCAGACAATAAGATATTATCAGTACTCACTTACTACTGGAGGTAATTCATCCGACCCGGAAACTATACAGAAATGGGGTTATTACCAGCATTTACCAGGAGGTTCTTCAATCGTTTAATAATTGCTTCATACCTAAGAAACATGCAGAAAATAAATTGTACAAGATCTGCCACACTAATACTTGTCACCGGAGAATTTAAATAAAAATGACAGTTGCAGCAGTTATAATTTTAATCGCAGAGTAAATAAATAAAACGGCCATTAAATCCATTTACAACCAATGTTCTAATACCAACAAATATCATAATGCATCGTATTCTATCAAGAACAAAAACCCATACCGTTGCCTTATCGTCCATGTCGAATGATGTACCGTACGCTCCGTGATGCTCCTGCTCCGTGCCGCTCCCGCTCGCCGACCGTGGAGACTACACTAGTACCTCCCAGCCAATTTCTAGGGGTACTCTGCTTCCCCCTTAGCCCCTCGAGCCACAAAGGGGCCACACACTATCCAGAAGGTATCTCTAGCTTTCCATCTCGCCTCACAAGGCCGAGCTACCACTCCAATCAGAGCTGGAAAATCCCAACTCCTCACAAGTAATTAGTCAAGTCCCAAATCCGACAGCGTAACATTACGCTAACAACTGATCCCCCTCTTCCTCATCTCCCTTTTATTTTATAGCGTTTTGAGACCCACCAACTTTCCTAATTCACATTTTAAATTAAGTTTCCATAAAATATTCTAAATATTCTCCATCGCACAAGTGTCGTCCATCCCCCTCACCCACCTAGAGTCACTCCTAAATTTACTCCGAGGTGTTCCTAGATCCCCTTACATGTTTTAAATACTTTCCTAAAAAAAAAAATATGTTACTAAATTAGATCAGATTAGCAGGTTCTTAATTGCAGATTCCTTACTATGTTGACCTTGCTTTTTACCATAAGTTCCCATCTTTCCTTTATTTAGTTTCCTCCATTACTTAGTTTCCTAATTCGTATTATTCCCTTCTTTCCCCTTTTTATTAAAGCCCAACATGGTAGTTGCGTTATTAAATCTTTTCTTTTTATTATTTATTTAATATCTTTTGTACTTTCACAAGTTAGGAAATAATTTCCTTTTTGCAAAATTTTAAAACCATTAGTTTTAATTTAATTCTTACTCTCGTCATTTACCCCAAGAATTTTACGAAGACCCAACTATTACTTAAGTGGGTTTTTGGTTTAAATTGTTGTTTTTATTCTAGGGTATTTTTCTTAAGGGTAGACTAAATTTTTACCCTGAGAAGTTTTCGACTTAGGACTTAGATTCTGAACTAGGCGACATTTAATTAGGGAAGTAGCTTAAGAATTTCTTAATGTGTTAAATATCTTAGGGCCATCTAGGTTTGTTCCTTCATCAATATCAACGCGACGTTCCCTTCAGGATGCACCACGTGCTCCAAGGGTGCCACTCACCAACTTATGTTTCTTTTGCACGACGTGCCCTTTAGGATGCACCACGTGCTCCAAGGGTGCCACTCGCCAACTTGTATTTCTTTTGCGCGACGTGCCCTTCAGGATGCACCACGTGCTCCAAGGGTGCCACTCGCCAACTTGATATATTGGTAGACATCTATAACCCCTGGAGTCAACACTCCCCCAGGTGAACTTGTGGGAGACTAAGGGCTCTAAGGAATAAGGCCCTCGCCTTATTGCGTGCCCTTTAGAATCATCGTGAGTGACTGTCGCAGTTTTCCCTCACGGCATCGTGGATCCTCTCGAACTAGGTAATCGTTAACATATAATTCGATCCACAATGGGAGTGCTAGTAGGTTGTGGCAGGGCTGCTGTCCACACCTCTCCGTCAACCTCTCTGGAAATCGTGTATGGCCCCTTTACTCCATATGTGAGTCTGGTTAGCAAGCTATCTTTAGCCTGCATCATGAACAATCGTGTCAGAACATGTCAACATCATATCATCAAATCAATGAAATATCACAGTAAATAAATCAACCCAAATAGCACACTCCCTGACTCAATCTAGAGTCCAGGGGGGTTCCACCGATGCCTCTGCATCCTCAAGGTCCAAGACCCTACACACTCAATAAAATTGAGTCAAAAGCACCTGTCTACGTCAAAGCAGTAAAACATCATGTCATCTATCATAACACATCATAATCAACGATAAATGTTTTAACATCATAAAAGTCCAGATCACTTGCGAGCAAGTGTCCTCAAATAATAAGTTTTCTCAGTGCGCCAGAGCGGGATGTTACAGTTTAGGCCCTCAAAATGGCCCCAGAAGTTAAAACTGCTAAAAATAGTAAATTGCCAAAATTGTCAGAAAATTGTTTTGAGCCAGCTGGAAAAGGTGGGTGGCCACCGATATCCATTTGGATCAATACTACCTCCTTAGGAAGCAATGGTCTCCATTCTGTTGAGGTCCCCCATCATATGAGGAAATTTCTACTGAATTTGGTCGTGGGTGAGCCACTTACCTTGGTGTAGGAGCTACCCTACTTTGACAACTCGATAAAGCTGGATCCTTTTTTGTCGAGTGCCCTTGATCTATCTGTCCACAATCTAATCATTGAATTCCTATTGTATGCAGTCAGGGTTGAGCTTTGTTGGTGTCAGTTGTTTTTCTACTTCTAAGGTGTCCAATAATGGTGGGAAATAAGGGCGAAGGAGATCCATGTTGAACATTGGGTGTAGGCCAAGGAAAGGAGTAATGTTGAGCTCAAAATCATTATTCCCCATGACCTTGGTTACAATGTACGACCCATAACAGAGTGGGTGAAGCTTCCTATGGGGTCCTGTAAGGCGTTCTTTATGCAAGTAAAACCAAAACTTTTCACTCACCTGAAACATATGGGGCACCCGATGTTGATCATGGCATTGTTTGTACTTGTCATTGGACTGCTGCAGGATATCCTAAACCTATTGGTGGATGTGATGGATCTGTTCAATGAATTGGGTGGATTTTTTAGCTTCAGTTGGAGCAGGAGATGAGTTGGTTGAGGTGGCCGCAAGGGGAAGTGCAACATCTATGGGACCCAATGGTTGGAATCCCAACCCCACTTGAAAGGGGTTGTGGTCGGTTGAGATATGTAGGGGTCGGTTGTAGCTATGTTGGACATAGGGAAGGCTCTCATCCCATATACGAGGGTGCTTTGAATTATACATGTGAAGGATATGCACAGTCATTCGATTTACAACCTTGATTTGGCCATCTGTCTGGGGGTGGAAGGTCGTGGATTTGGTGAGCTTGGTGTCCAGCAGTGACCAGAGGCTTGACCAAAATGCGATGAGAAATCGACTATCCCGATCTGAGACAATGGTTTGTGGGATTCCAAAATGTACCCAAACTCGTTCAAAGAAGAGTTTGGCAGTGGCCTTTGCTATGATTCTCTTCTTCTAGGAAACCAGAATCGCCATCTTAGAAAAGCGATCAACAACCACAAAAACACAGTCATTTCCCTGCTTGGTGGATGGGAGGCCCAACATGTAGTCCATTGATATGGATTCTCATGGCCTGTCAGGAGTAGGAAGAGGGGCGTACAAGCCATGTTTCTTAGTGGTCAGTTTGGCAATAGTACAGGCAGTGCGGGACCTGATATACTTGATGACCTCCTGTCGAAGTTTCGACTAGTAGAAATGTTTCTGTAGCATTGCCACTGTCTTTTCGACGCCGAAGTGTCCTTCCACCCGACTATAGTGGGCTTCCTATTTCATCTTCGCTCGCTCACTTGATGGAACATAGAGATGTCTCAGATGACACAACAACCCATCCTGAAGATGGAAATTATCGACAATTGCATTTTCACCCAACATTTGGTAGGTGGTGGCGAAGTCAAGTTCTATCTCATAGCTTTGGGGCCATACAAATGTCTCATGGCCACAAGAGTCTAGCACCGAGGTGAATGTCGCAACTGGCAATCTGCTGAGGCAATCAACGATGCAATTTTTTCTTCATGTTTTATACTTGATGTTGAGGTGGAATTGTTGCAAGTATGTGGACCACTTTTGATGGTGGTCATTCTGCAATTTTCCCGATGTCTGCATGAACTGTAGTGGATTATGATTAGTGTGGATGACTGTCTCCTTTCTAAGAATGTAATGTCTCCACTGGAAACATGCTTGCATAATGGAGTACATTTCTTTGTCGTAAGTAGGGTACTTACAGACAGTATCTGACAGTATCTCACTATGATAGGCCATGGGGTGGTCATGCTGAGTGAGAACAACACCCACAACATAGTCTGAAGCATCTGTATTGATCTCAAAGGGATGTTGTAGGTCTGGTAGTGAAATTACTGGGGCTGAGCACAAGCGCTTCTTCAAATCATCGAACGCTTGTTGTTGGACCGACCCCATGGAAATTTTGCCTTACCACCACCCCTGTATATTTGGCTGAGGGTCCATGCAATATGGGATAATCCCAACATGAACCTGTGGTAGAAATTGGTAAGGCCTAAGAAGCTCCAAAGCTCAATGAGTGTTGTTGGGGCTGGCTAGTCACGATGACTTGGATCTTGGCTAGATCTACATGTACGCCATGTTGATCAATGATGTAGCCCAGGTAATGGACCCTGTCCATGCCGAAGGAGAATTTTTCCAAGTTGGTGTATAACTTATGCTGTCATAGGGTGTGCATAACCTGTTGAATATGCTACAAGTGTTCGGCCCAAGTCTTGTTGTAAATTAGAATGTCATCCAGATACACCACCACAAAAGTTTTGGTGAATGGTTGCAAGATATCGTCTATCATCCTCATGAAAGTGATTGGATCATTTGTCAAACCAAAGGGCATGACCAACCATTCGAAAAGGCCTTCCTTTGAATTGAAGGTGGTCTTCCATACATCTGTCTATTCTATCGAGACCTGGTGGTAGCCAGACTTCAGATCAATCTTACTAAAGTATTTGGCCTCCATGACTTGATTAAGGAGGTCATCGATTCGGGGAATTGGGTATCAGTTTTTTATCATGATTTTATTCAGAACCTGGTAATCAATATAGAGTCGCCAGGTTCCATCTTTCTTTTGTACCAGCACGATTGGGCTCCTGCAAGGTGATGAGTTGGGGTGGATTTTCCCCTTGTGGAGCAGTTCTTGGATCTGTCGCTTGATCTCCTCATTCTCTAACAAAGAGCGATGATAGACTGGCCCATTGGGTAGCGGTGCCATAGGGGTCAAATCAATGGGGTTCTTGACCTGGCAGTGTAGAGGTACCCCTATATCTGGGGAGAATATATTCGAGTATTCTTCCACGACCTTATCTAATTGCTTCTTCTGTGTGGAGAGGTCGAACGTAGAGACCCTAGATGTGGCTGTGATATTTCACTTATTCTAAGAGAGAATCACGAATAAGACGAACGTCCACGTCTGAGAAATGACCTTCTTTCATTGCTTAGCAGAGACGAAGGAAATAACACTAGGTGGGACTGCCTCGGGTATCCTGTACAATTTCTTGTTCAAAGTAATAATAACACTATAATGAATAGACTCATATATAGCATGAGGTTTCCTCAAACAATACCTCACAAACTTCGAGAGGAGAAACATCACACAATACCTCATCTTTGAAGGGATTGATGGCGTACGACAGTCGACACTATTGGCTGACGCGAAGATCGCTTCCTTGGTGGAGCCATCTAATGGTGTAGGGTTGTGGGTGTGTCATTGTTAGCAGGGTCAGCTGCTTGACGACCTCTGCTGAGATGAGGTTCTTCTGGCTACCGCTATCAATGATGAAGTGCAGTGGGGTGTCTTTTACCCACATCTGTCGATGGAAGAGGCTCTCTCCTTCTTCTGGCTCATTTGGTTCACCAGGCTGGAGCTTGGTGGTAGCAACGGTGGCACTGGGTTCCACTTCAATGATCCATCTTCTCCTTTCTAGTTCTGGCTCAGAGTCAGAATCTGCATCTGATTCATAGTCTTACACTTCGGCCACCAACGACTACTTTGAGCGACAGTCAATAGTGTTATGCCAAGGGCTCTTATGGAAGTCGCACCACTTCCCAGTATCTTTCTTTGTCTTTTTGGTGTCCTTTTCTTGTGTATTGGAATGGTTGTCCTGATATTGTCCATATTTTCTCTATCCTTTTTTCGGTGAGTTGGGGTCGCCCTTTCCTAGCTTTTGTTGTGCGGGGTTCCCAGGCCCAAATTGCTGCGTCTTTTGTTTGAGCTTCTGCTC
The DNA here is from genome assembly GCA_000966675.3 of Picea glauca. NCBI lineage: Eukaryota > Viridiplantae > Streptophyta > Pinopsida > Pinales > Pinaceae > Picea > Picea glauca. The sequence continues at coordinate 43,064 of JZKD02S1643381.1, forward strand.
GATTTTGACGGCATATCGGTAGGCCGCGCCCAAGGATGATATGTCCAAAAATTCCATTTCGGTATGGATGTATCTATGTAGAGAACTACGATACTTGAGCACCAGATGTCGCTCTGAATCTTTGATACCCAACTTGGTGCACAAAGTATGGAATATATTTGTGAAATCTGGCACTGCTTGGTCTCTTTCTTGCCGCAGTGTGGTCCATTTGGTATACAGGTCGTCATAACTTATGACATGGTAGTATTGTTCCTTAATAGAATCCTTGAAGGACTCCCAGGTGGTCATGACTGAAAATAATGAGGTTTTCTTTGTTTCCTTTTGCTCATGGAAAGTTTCCCACCAATCTTTGACATGGGGAATGACTTTGAGGAATGCAAAAGTAATCTTTTCTCTATTCGAAAAGTTATGGACAAAAAAATACCCTTCTAGTAGATTCAACCACGTGTCTACAACATATGCATCTATATGACCTTCAAATATAGGAATATCAAAGTTTATTTGTACCTTGAAGGGGGCGGTGCCTCCATTCGAAGAAGATGTGTCACATGTTGGTAGCCGCCGAAGGATTTGCGCGAAACTATCCATCATGCCATTCCTCTGTTGCATGAGGGCTTCCTCAATCAACAGTTTGAAAGGATCTCATGTCCCTTCATCTTTCTTTTCTCCTGCCATGGGAGGTCACTTGGGTGTGCGAGAGCCTCTGTCCTCAAGAGAAACAAGCTCGCGACCCAACTCTTTGTACTCCGACCTCATTGGGGACATGCATTAAGACGACAAGGAGCAGACTGATCTGATACCACTGATCCGGATTTTATGAGCAGAAGGAAATGAATATAGATTATTAACAGGTGCTTAACACAAAATAACAGATATACAATAAAACTAGTTTTCTATTCAATAACGAAATAAGATGAAATTGTAAAATGCAGCGGAAGCAAGCTTGTTGGAATGGTGGGGGCTTATCTCTGAGAAGAGATCTGACGACCGTGTGAATTCACAAGAATAAGGTTACAATGAGGCTCTGAAGGCCATTTTACAATAATAAAGAATGAAAAAAACCCTATACATCCAAAAACCTAACCCTAGGAGATGAAGCGCCAAAATTCATGTGGGCCCCATTTGGGTAAGTTAGTACATCAACATCCCAGGGTCGTAACTTTTGCATACGATCTCCATTTTAGGTGTGTGATAGCCCGTTAGAAAGGTATAATCGAGGAGATTCATTTTTGGGTCTCAATTATTCCTTCAACTATCATTGAGGAGATCGATCCCGAAAAACCTTCATTTAGGCCCTCAAAATGGCCCTGGAAGTTAAAACTGCTAAAAATAGTAAATTGTCAAAATTGTCAAAAAACTGTTTTGAGCTAGTTTGAAAAGGTGGGTGGCCACCGATATCCATATGGATAATATAAGGTATCATTAGGGTTTTTTTTAAGAATTTGGATCTGAACTGAATTAGTTTCAGAACCCATTTTGTACAAAATATTGTAAGCCTTTGGGCATTAGGTGTGGCCAATTGAACACAAATCTGGCCAAAGAGAAGAACGAGAGATTTCGAGTAAACATATATACAGATTGGTTAATTAAATGGATTTTTCCATGAAGTAATCATCTGTATTCAAATATAGAACAATTTTATTCTCTGTGTGAAATATAGAATTAACATAGCTTCAGAACCTTTGTGCAATTTGAACCTAAACTAGGAGAGTTTCAATACCTGTGGAAATATCTGTACATGGTATTTTCTTGTTGACGAAGTTATTTATGTTATTTTTCATGTAATTGAAGGATTAAGAGTTGATTGGAAGTTTGAGAAGAGGAGTTCTCATGAAAAGGTCTCGATAAAACCCTCTAACCTAACTAGATCGAGGAAGTGCTCCCAGGAATCATCGATCACTGTAATGGATTGATGATCCTAGTCTATTGGCAAGTGGAAAATCTATTGGGGTTAAGATGGCTACCTGTAGGCATGGTGGAAGAAGCTACAGGAGCAAATGATTTGTAGAAAGAATAGATCGCGATCGTCGAAGGACGAATCCAGCTGAAAGATGCAACATTCATTTGATCAAGAGTTGTCAAGGAAGACCGTCTGATCATGAGGGAAGTGATAATTCAATAACCAAATAATGTTGGCCATAAGATCAACATAAGGAATATCTATGGCAGGGGATCATTGCGGAAATCGAAGGCGGAGTTAAAGAACGTGTGGTTTGAAGTCCCGCAATCCTCCAACATCGTTGATCTCATCGGGATAGATGATGAATGATGCAGATTAAACAGGATCGAGTGAGAAACTTTTAGATTGCAGAGACTGGAGGAGAGGTTAAAGAGTGAGCACATTGAGGTTCTGCAATCCAACAAAACTTTCAATCTTGTTGACCTGTCGATTGATGGTTATCACTGATCTGAATTTTAATGACCATTGTAGGGATCAGGCCCAGGATTAATGTGTGTGCAAGTTCAAGTTCTGCAGTGAACCTGGACCATCGATATGGGGAGAGAGATATATACACAGTCAGAGGTGATAGAAGCTTACAAGGAAGGAGCGCAAGTCAGAACCTAAGGTTATGGTATCAGTCACATGAGGTAAGGTGTTGAGGAACAAGGCCACACCATAAAAGGATATGACTTCGATCATACCCATGGTCATATGTGGGAGCAGTTGACAAAAGTGAGTACGAGGAGATGATAGGTGCTAGTTCCCGAGTAGAACGAATCCATAGATCTAAATCGTATGAGCATAATACAGGACCGTTGGTACAAATGAAGGAAATTGGTTTAATATCTCTATATCTATCACTTGTTCATGAGTATTGAGATAGAAGCGGGTGAAATATGACAGACAAAGTGAAAGGATTTGATCGTGTGAGTGATTGAATCAGATAAAAAATGTTGCGGAGTTGAAAAAGGAAAATTGATATGAGGATAGCCCTTTTGTGGGTTTTAAGCATCCTAAGGTGAAATAGTGTTTCATAACTATGGGTAACGCACGGGCGGTGCAACAATATATTTTTTCCTTTTAATTACGGCTTTCTAACTATTTGTCTAGTAATATTTTAAGGACTAGTTTTAAGTATCCCTAATGGACTTTCTAGATATCTTACATTTTTTTATCATACTAAGGGTTGGTAGTTATATTTTCCATTTTACACAATACCTCGATAAAGAATTTGTTAATGGAAGTAGAGATTTTTTTTCATAAAATAATGATATGGGTATTCAATATTGTGCTTGTGTGATAGAAGATTGTATTCGTTGTTTAAATCCTTTAAAAACATTAATATTTATCGTTGTTGAAGATAAAGTGATTTTGGTTATGATAGTTTTCTTCAATGGGGATTTTGTGCATGAAAAAGTTTATAAATGGGATTAAATGTCTATGGTCATAGTTGGGGTTATGGTTGTTTAAGATGTCAAAAATTTATTATTTAGTTGTATGCAGGGTTACATATATCACATAATCTATGGCACTTTATCCAAACCCATGAATACCAGTCATCCAATTGGATTTCAACCATTTCAATAGACCATTGCAAATTCTTAGATCTTGAGAATTGCATAGCTTGATTATCTCAATAGAAAAAAAATTATCGACCAAGTATTTAGAGTTTATTTTGTACCTACTAGCTAAAACAAGGTCCTCATATAGCCATAGAAGATTAAGGTTGGAATAATTGGTAGCACTAGTCAAGGAAGAAATACAAAATCACTCCTATTGTTTCCATCTAGTTTTATTATTTGTTGAACATGGGAATATCATATATTGTAATCAAGATGAGGAAAGTGGTTCTAAAACATAGAATTTGGAACAACTATATGAATGAATTTATACATAGCTAAAATCTAGAACAATTTTATGACTTGCTACATTTAAAAAAAAAAACACATTTCATTAGCTTCCATACAAATACATTTTATGTTTTCATATTATAAACAAATTTAATTGACTTACACAAAAACTATGGTTTTTGTAGATGATATAGATAAGATAGGATAATTATATTGATGTCCAACAAATAACCACAATAGCGGTGCAAAAAGTGCAAATATATAGTGAGAATGAAAAATCATCTCTGAAATGACCACACCAAAAAAACAATAAGACTTAAGAGTAGTACAAACATAAGTCCTATTGATAAACTACATGAAAAACAAAAATTAAAGATTTAGAGAAGAGAATTAAAATTTTAGTCCAATTACATTTGGAAACCTATTTATAAAGCACATATCATGAGTTCTAACCATTAAAATCACTAAAAACACATACATGGTTGATTATCTTATTTCTTCAATGGTTTTGTATTCAAAACAATTTCATCTCACGTACCATACTAATATAGATTTTTCAAACAATATAGATAAGGCAACATAATTTTATTAATGTCCAATGAATGACTACAATTGTATGTCAATATATTGCAGGACTATAATAAGTTAATTCCATAATGTGAGTGCAAAATAAACTGGTATAGTTAAAGTAAAAGCTAGCAAAGAGTCGTAAACGGTTATCCCAACAATTATGTTAGGAAACTTCCTTTCATAGCACATAGCATCACTTACAACAATTTAAAGTATCGAGCATACCTACATAGACCAATAAGAGGCTTCGTATCTAGATTATTTTGAATCAAATGGTTATGGGAACGTAAATTCGTAAGTGTTTSAAACCCACCTACACGAAGAATATTGAAATAGTTGGTTTGGAGATAAATTACTACATTATCCATGTTCCCTACTTTTGAATGAAAATTTAGAAGTGCATGACTCACTTTCCATTCTTGGAAATATTTAAGGATATTTTCACTTTGTGATCACTCTTGTTATCTACACACTGAAAGTCTCATTAATCACTAGCTAGGACTACCTCCATTAATCCCTAGTTGTTTCTTTCAAAAATAAGATTCCTTTTCATATGTTAATAATTTAATGTGATTATTCATTGTAGTTAATGATATGCCCATGCTTTTAAAATAATAATTAAATTACAGAAAATAACAAAAGAGAAAAAAGAGAAGATTTGTAGAACAATATATGTTTTTTTTTTTAATTAATTTAAGTTTAGATAGAAAATAAAAAATGATTAGGTTAATTGTTTCAACTAATCTAATGAGTTAATTTTAAAATACTACTAGAAACAAATCAATATTTGTCATTCAATGGTGGACCGTTTCAACTTCTTTCTATAAGACACTCTTGGACACATCAATTTATCCATATTTAGTTGAAAGTGTTCCCACTTTTTGCTACAAATTTGAGAATTTGATGACAAAATTGTTTTCTAATATCCATTTATAGATAGTTGATATTTTTCCCTTGTGTCCTATCAATTATATGGTGGTTTCCATGTCTTGGTGTGGTGGGTTGGGAGAAAACATCCAAGAGTGTGTCTTCCTCCAATGGTTGTTGGAAATATGAAATGTTTTTCTATAGTTGCATGATTTGAATGCTTTCTTATAGATGAAATGGCTTATACAATTTCAATTGTTTGAAATTTATGAAATTATGTATACCATACCATGCAAGTAAGTTCAGTTTATATGTGATCTATATATTTTCATGGATATTTCGTAGGAACCGTTCATCGCAATAAATTTTACAATATTAAGAAATATCTTATTATATTACGTTTTACTTAGATTCCAAATTCAATGTTACTAGCTTAATGCATGAAATACTAATAATTCCAGATTCAAGAAAAAAATATTTTAAAATAATAATCAATAATCATTTTTTTTTACAATAAATCAATAATTAATAAAATAAGATAGCATTGTGTTTCTTTACAATGTTAAGATAATAATCAATTTACTCTTAAGCTTTTTATTTTCTGAAAAGTTGGAATAATAACTATTTTAGTTTGAGTTCAAAGGAATTGTTTAAT
>JZKD02S1643381.1:69983-93616 GCA_000966675.3 Picea glauca
AGAATATATCAAAGAGGCCCCGAAACATAATAAAGGTGGTTATAACCACCTAGTTGGAGAAGTTGGCCCTGCTAGTGAAGAGACACTTCACACGTGCCAGTCTTGTATAAATAAGGAGGCTAGCACCTCACTTAGACATACAACTCACTTGCTCATTTGTGAGACAAGTTTCAGAATTGCAGTTAATAGAAGAAGGAGAGAGAATGACACATATATGGGAGAGGATCTTCTACATCAGTTTAAGAGATCTCTTGGCATTGTATTGGCTATCTATAATAAGGAAGTTTTGGTGGGTTTTCTTCCCCTAGAGGGTTTCCCAGGATAAATGTGGTGTCTCTTGTGATTGTGTATTTCTCAGTGATCTTGTATTATGCTATTGTTATCTAATGAAATGCAAAGAACTATAATAATGGCTTAAACATTAACATAAATCCAGTTGGAGAGATGCCTGATAAACCTGTGGAATCCCTGAGCTCAGTGGGAAGGGGGGAAATTCTGCTATTGTCGAAGGAGGAAGAAGAGTAACCTTCCTGGATCATCCTAATTTGGAAACCAGTTAAATCATTCCCTTGTGATATCACGGCTTGGCACGGGGGAGGGGTGGGTGTATTGTAGGAAGGAAATATGTAGTATGGCCTAAGGTTGGGAGGAAAGGCTTCCTATGTCAGTGAGTTGGTTGTTGACATTTTCCTTGAACAAATAAGTGTCTAACCTGACTAGTTTGAAGCATGAAAATGATGTAAATGTGGTTTTTTGGCTTAATGGGAAAATATGAATGCAGGTAAATGGTGAATTGAAATCTTGATTAAAATGGAATATGGTTGTGTGCCTTCACTATTTAAATGTTTTAAATCATGAAATTGCGTTAAGTCAAGATGGTCTACGTCCCTGAAGATATTGAGGATTAGGAGAAAGTTTGCAATATTTGGACAAAATCTTCATTCGGGAAGGGACATGGGTACCCTTGTATCTGGAATGTCCTAGGTCCTAGTATCTGATGGTAAAGTCTCTCATTTTGAATACCATACTTTTGTGAGTGAGTTCAAACGATTATGTGGAAAATTTAAAGAGTATTTGGAGTTCTTGCATGGAGTTCTTATGGACCAAGAATGTCTCATTTTTAGGGTAAACAACTGGAAGACCAATCTTTGTTGTCTGGCTATAAATTATGCAAATATTTAACTATCCATTTGGAATACCAAATGCCTATTGTTGCACTTGGTATGTACAAAAACACTACTAATAGTACCTCTTGTAGAGCATTGAAGTCCTGACGATGTGTTATACAAATATCAATGGTGTGTTTTTGATATTGTGAAGAACTGCCAACAATGCATCTAGTTTCCAGGTGCACAGATCGATCTTGTATAACCCATCTACTTTCTTCTTCTTTTTGTGTGCATTTGAAATATTGAGAAGCACCAAAAACATGTTTTTTTCAAATTATGATAATATTTAGCGATGTGTACTAGGTCAATCGTCACCCTGAGTACGATGCATCCTATAAATATACAGGATGCACCATTAATGTTTCATCATGTAAATTTATATGATGTGCCACATTTGTCTTATGCAAGTCGAACAATTTAATGCATCATGCAAAATTTTAAAAAAAATGAAAAAAAAGGAAAGTTTAAACTAAATTCTAAATTTTAATTCGCTAAAAATGTAAATGATGAGGCAACAAAACATTTACTTGGTCTCTTTCCTAATGAGGAGGCATTTTTTCCACGTAGATAAAAAATTAAAATATGGAGCTATTTTGCAAAATTCCAAAAATGAACTAAATCCATTGGTGAAGTGAAGGAATCGAGGAATCCGACAACATAGTAGCATCGATAATGGGGAAGTTACATTGGGATGGTGAGCACCATAGCTTGTATGGTTGGAATCACTGAAGGAAATGTAAAAATGAAATTATGGTTTCCTAATTTATTTTTATTTAACCCTATTATGGTCCACCTAAAAGTCACAGGCACAGGTGTGCTAAGATGTTTTGTGCACATTGTCATTTTTAAAAATCTCATATAGATGTGGTATTTATGTAGGTGCATTAGTGTGTGTCATGAAAATGAAACATACCATAGAGTTTTTTAATTTCTTTGAAATAAAATCCTATATTTTATAACTAAACGTATCAATCTAATTTAGTGCACTATATAGAAGAGAAGGACCAGTGCCCTATAAATTCGTACACACTGGTAATTTTCTGTAGTTTTTAAAGAAAACACTGATGTTGTATAGAAAATGCCTAACTCATTCATCGTGGTGTACATTGTAACACACATTTCCATCAATCTGTTTAAAACATATCAAATAGAGATTGTTTAAAACTACAATAAACCAAGCTTTTTCGTGTAATATGTATAATTGGATTTGGTGAATTTTATTATTTTACACATCGTTGTCTCATATATTTGAATACACCAATATATTCATCCAATTAAAGAACACCAAGTAAAAAATCTTTACTAAAACCTCATGTTACTCGCCTCCACTAGCAACCTTTGCTATAAATGAAGAAGAGAGAAGTTTTTGGGGAGGTTCTGCAAAAACCTCCGCTAGAAGGTGTTTTCCTTGTAGTATTTAGAGTAAACCACAATGAAAACATAACCTTCATTAATTACTTATAACTCCTTTATAAGTAATTAAAATATGTTCAATCTCCAATACCATATACCCAATGTCTCCCACATACTTGATGATGCAGGAGTATCGCCAACAGCAAGCGAGAACGAATGCAGAAGATAGTTGGGATGAGCGAAACATGCAGTTTCTCACGTTTTGAGATATTTTTGAAAACATTAAATGAATGGTTAAAAGGAGGCGTACTCGCATACTGTAAACAGATCATGAGCGATTTCTCTCATCTGTAAAAAGTTAAGGCATTTATGCATAGTTAATGAAAGTAGGTAGATTTAAATTCCAGATTAGATAGTTTTAGGAACAGGAGGGAAAACGACTATAGACACCCTCATCTTTGTATCATTGTATCAATTAGAATTAGAAAAAAATTAACCACATTAGAATAGAGCAGAGGAGAACTGTAGAAAAAGAGTTGTAGAGGAGACCCATGTACAGAATCTTGAATTAATATATGGATCTTTGATTCAGACTCATGGTGTTATGATGTTTTCTTTGTACACATGTTGAATGACCTGTTTACAGTTTCTTACTCTCTCTGTCATGCATTTGTTATTATGCTGTATGTGAATGTATGTTTTCAAGTTGGATGTTTGAAGTCTGAGAGAGAGAGGAAATGAGTTTCAATTATTTCTTATCCTGAGTGAAAATTTCCTACAAGGAGTGCAGTGAAACGTCTGCAAGGAGTGCATTGACAAAGGTTCAGAGTTTCATCTCTGAAAAGCTCAGGAGGGATACCGTTGTTCTTATTCCAATAGAAGTGCAAGAGAACCACAAAAGTCGTGCAAGGTGTGTGCAGGCTGGTTGAAAGCTTAGAACTTATCAACCAAGAGAAGAGTTGAAGGATTGCTGTTGCTGCTGGGAGTGCACAGAGTCAAGAAGGTCGAATACTTAGAAGTATTTGGTAGATTGTTGCAAGGAGTGTGTGCAGGAGTTCTTTCAAGGTTCGAAGTGGCCAAATAAAGCTCAAAAGGGTTAGTGCCTTTGAAGTGTTCAAAGGGGGGAGTCGAATTCATTTCGTAAGATTTGAGTTCCAGTACAAGAATACTGGTTTATTTCGAAGGAGCTGTCAAGGAAGGAATTGAGCGGTCGGAATTCTCTGTGGAGAATCCCCGACATAGTGAGGACCGTAGGATCTAGGAGAGCCGCGGGGGAAGTTAAGCAATTGAAGGAATTCATCCTTCGAGAGGCAAGATTCAATATGGACTGTTGATCGTGACCGTTAGACCGTCGAGATCATTTCAGAATTTTGGGAGTTGTAAGTTTGAAGTGTGGATGAAACCCTTGGTCGCAAAAACTCCCGAAGCGCAAAGTGGATTATCGCGTTTGAAGGTGAAAAACAGAAATTTCGGCCTTTCAGAATTTCGGAGTTCAACATTTCGGAGGTCCCGAGGACAAGAAATTGGGACACAGCGGAGTGAAAGACCCATGTTGATGTTTGGACAACATCGGGAAGACATTCTCTAAAGATAATAATTAAAAATAGTTATTGATTATTGAAGGGACGCATCCTTTCATGGATGGTCACCTTGTTTTCCCTATATATGGAACACTCATCATTGTAATAATACATCGAATATTGATCATATTTTATATGAATAAAAACAACATGGTATCAGAGCAGGACTCGGCTATCTCCCTCATGGGAGGGCCCAGGAAAATGAGGCAATCCATGCCTGCTAGAGGGGAGATGGTTGTGTAGAAAAGGTGGCAGCCTGTGCATGAGACTACAACAACAGATGTAAAATATCATTGAACGAAAAGGTCGTTATGGAAAATCGTGAGGCCCGTAGCCACTAAGTTCTGCAGCACCACGTTTCAAACAATCAACCTCGGCCCCGATCAATCAACTTAATTGATGTTTTTGAATACCAATTATCCTAGGGTAAAGTGGCTCGTTGGAGACTTGTTCCATAGAGCTATCAACAAGATAATAATTTAATATTGGCTAGTAACATAGTAATTGGCGCACCTTTCCATCCATGGAAGAATTTGTCCATAAAATATAGCTACCCGGACTATAATAGTTATATCCGTGGATATTTAAAATAGTCACAGGTACAAATCATTCAATGATCATATAGGAGTTACGCCAATCATCCTCAAGTTGAATATTATATCATTTTTCTTCATATTCATCACCATAGTTGTAGCCATGCATTTCATGTTCAATAACTCAATAAAGTCGCAATATGGTGATGAGACTTCTGAAGGATGCACTCACAACCAAAGGGATCATCCGTATCCGTGTGCCTGGAATCCTATTTCTCCTTGGTATTTCGATGAGGGTATCTCCGATTAGATAGAGGTGATTTTGGTCTTATCTATGGAGTTGAGTCAAAATAAAATCCATTTGGCGATGGTACAATTTTTTTAAAGAGTGAGAATAGTAATGTCTTGCACAAATATAAATCACTTGATTTAAGAAGAATTCATGGGAAAGGTTTAACTGACAAGATTTACAAAATGTGTTTGGCTTGATTTTCATCAATGCGAGTGACATTTGGCACGTTGGATCCGAGTCCATCAATTTTTCATTAAAATATATGCATGAGAATTTCTAGAAAAGCACAATCGGATAACCTTATCATGGCATGAGCTTCAATCGATATGATGAAATGGAAATGAATCATACATTGTTCAGTTACAGTGCCGATAATGTAACTTCTACATTACTGAATGCACAAAGGACATCGATTGATCCCTTGGGAATCAAGGGGACAAAGGGTATTGTAGTTGTTTCTGTGAATGAGCCGAATTGTTATGAGGGTGAGATGCTTCTCTACATCGTATAAAACTGAAATTTACAGTGATGAACGACTCCCTGATATAGTTTCTTTACATGTGAAGCATTCTCTTAAGAAAAAAAAAATGGAACATTTGGTAGGTAGAGTGAGTCTTCGAAGGCATACCGTATATACATCCCTGGTCAGAGACAAATTGAGGTGAGCAGAGATGTTACCTTTGAGGAGGAGGTAGCCTTCATGAGATCTAGAGGATATCACATGGATATTGATAGTGAGAAAGAAGAACAGGTGGTTCCTTCTCCCCCCTCACTCTCCAACAGTTCATAGGGAGACAGTTGATTCTATTGATCCCATTCATTCTATACCTCCAGTTGATGTTCCTAGAGATATTGCAGTAGGTTGGAAGAGACCTACATGGACTTGTCAGACTCTACAGGAGGCAAAAAGACATGTAGCTCCTCGTGGTACCTTCTGAGAGAGAAATAGACCTCAAATATATCTGTGCTATCACATAGCTATGAGCCACATCATTGATTATGAGACTTCATGTTATGAGGAGGCATCTGGTATGGAGAGATGCCATGATGGAGGAGTATCAATCCATCATGAAGAATTATGTGTGGTATATTGTTTCGAGACCTGAAAGGAAGTCTGTAGTGACTTCCAAATGGATCTATAAGATCAAACATACAACTGACGGAAGCATCAAGAGGCACAAAACAAGATTTGTTGCTAGAGGATTCTCTCAGGTGGAGGGAATAGATTATGAGGAGACATTTTCTCTTGTTGCTCGATACACTTCTATTCGAATGATTATTTCCCTCGTAGCATCCATGGGTTGGAAACTACATCAGATGGATGTGAAGACAACCTTTCTCAATGGAGACATTGGGGAATAAATATACATCGAGAAGCCAAATGGTTTCGTCATACATGAGAAGGAGTCTCATGTGTGTAGGTTGAAGAAGGCCTTGTATGGACTCAAGCAGGCATCTTGAGCTTGGTATGCGAGGATTGATGGACACCTGATTGGTTTGCGCTTCAAAAAAAGTGTTGTTGATCCCAACCTATACTACAAAACTATTAATGGTGAGGCCCTGATTTTGGTCCTCTACGTTAATGATTTATTCCTCATAGGTACATAGACCTTTATTTTTGAATGCAAGTATGCGTTGGCCTCTGAGTTCAAGATGAAGGACCTTGGTATGATTCACTAATTCTTGGGACTAGTGGTGTGGCAGAGAACTGATGAGATCTTCCTGAGTCGGGGGAAGTACATAGTTGAGATATTGAAGAAGTTTGAGATATTGAACTTCAAGCCCGTGGCTATACCAATGATGATGAATCTAAAGAAACTAAGTGTGTCTTCTTTCGATTTTGACGAAATTGATCTGACTCTGTACAAACAACTGATTGGATCATTGATGTATCTGGTTAACACCAGACCAGATATTTGCTATGCAATGAGTGCACTTAGCCAATTTATGAGCCAACCGAGAAAAACACAATGGATTGTTGTGAAACATGTGTTGAGATACTTGCGAGGAATAATTCGACATGGTTTGAGATATACTTCCAGTATTGATATGATATGGCAGGAATATATTGACTTTGATTGGGCAGGGAGAGAAGTGGACAAAAAGAGCACCTTCAGGTGTTGCTTTACTTTGTGATCTTGCATGGTTTCTTGGTGTAGCAGGAAATGAAATTCTGTGGTGTTGAGCACAACAGAAGAATAATACATTGCATTAATTATGACAGTCTATGAAGCAGTGTGGCTTCACAAGCTCCTTGCAGATCTATCCGAACATGTGTTGGATTCCACCATTATTCATTATGATAACCAAAGCTGTGTGAAGCTGTCAAATAATCTAGTGCTTCATGGAAAGTCGAAACACATTGAGATCAAGTACCATTACATCTGAGACATGGTGCATAGGAAGGCCGTGTTGGTGCAATACCTTCCTACAGATGAGCAGGTTGTTGACGTTCTTACCAAATCCTTTACCAAGATGAAGTTCGAGTACTTCTGTGACAGACTTGGCGTGGCAGAGAATGCCTCCCTCGCTGAGAGGGAGTGTTGATGTTTGCATCTTCCCGAAACATTCTCCAGATCGTACTCCTATGTGACTGAATTGATTTGATCTATGATGACACTTATCCGAGAAGGGATAAGTGGGGCACCTATCTGAGAAGGGATAAGTGTTTTTGGGCTTATAACCCAACATCCCATGTGGAGAGCACATGAGGACATGTCAAGGGAGTTGACCCTTGATGTCATACACTATGGGAGTTGACCCTAGTGTTTCTAGAGGGTGTAGCCTCTAGAAGTCCACATGGAGTGCCATGTGTGACAAAATTTCTCCAGATCGTACTCCTCTATGAATTGAGTTGAGTTGATCTGTGAGGACACTTATCCGAGAAGGGATAAGTGGAACACTTATTCGAGAAGGAATAAGTGCATTTGGGCTTATAACCCAACATCCCATGTGGAGAGCAGATGAGGACATGTCAAGGGAGTTGACCCTTGAAGTCATACACTATGGGAGTTGACCCTAGTGTTTCTAGAGGGTGTATCCTCTAGAAGTCCACATGGAGTGCCATGTGTGACAAACTTTCTACAAATCGTACTCCTTTGTGAATTGAGTTGAGTTGATCTATGAGGACACTTATTCGAGCATGAATAAGTGAATTTGGGCTTATAACTCAACATCCCATGTGGAGAGCACATGAGGACATGTCAAGGGAGTTGACCCTTGACATCACACATTATGGGAGTTGACCATAATGTTCCTAGAGTGAGTAGCCTCTAGAAGTCCACCTGGGAGTTCCATGTGTGACAAATATTTTACTACTATGGTGGTTTTGTACCATTGGTGGAGACTGCGTGTCTCTAGACAGTAGTTGTGTACTACTATGGAAAGATACCTCCCTAGATAAGAGGGAGTGTTGATGTTTCAGCATCGGGTATAACTTCTCCTACATTAGGCTACAGACCAAGGGAGATAGGATACATTTATCACAAAGGTGCACTTGTGATAAATGGGCCTAAACATAGTCCTTCCTTGATCATGACTAGGAATAATATGGACTTGGGGTGCTTTCCACGTGTCAGTTAGCATCAAGACGACATTCACTCATAGGTGTGTGCCTGTGGTGAAAGATCTTGGTATAGTCTTTGTCCTAGACATGATGATTTGACAAGGAATAATAAAGACTCAAGATGTTATATGTTATTACATGCGGACCCAGAGTGAGCCTGAATTAATTGGCTCAGAGGGAGAGCCGCAGAAGGAGTTTCTCCTCGGTTCAGGTGGGAGAGAGATGTCTCCCAAGACTGACAAACAAGTGTCATGAGTCTAGGGTGAAGTTTGTATACTTCAAAGACAAGAGTGACATGTTGCAGAATGTCTCCCTCATTGAGAGGGAGTGTTTATGTTTGGACAACATCGGGAAGACATTCTCTAAAGATAATAATTAAAAATAATTATTGATTATTGAAGGGATGCATACTTTCATGGATGGTCACCTTATGTTACCTATATATGGAACACTCATCATTGTAATAATACATCGAATATTGATCATATTTTATATGAATAAAAAGAACAAGTCACAAGTCGTGACAAAACTTGATGTGAATTTCAAGATTTCGAAAAATCGGGATTCGGAATACCAGATGTCTTGACGACAAGGGGTCAGGGGCCTTTGTATTGAAAAACCCGGAGTTGCGAAACCCAAAAAATTCTTGAAGTGACATTTCAGCATTTTGGGAATCGAGATTTAGGCATTCTCGTTGACAAGAATTCAGGGTGCTTCACATGAGAAACCCCGAAATTGCGAAACGTGAAATAGTGTGAACTGGCGTTTCGGCAATTCGGTGTTTCAGGGTTCAGGAACCCGAGAGGACAATGTTCTGGGATCGAGAGTTTTGGACTCCTGGTACCCGAAAGTCCGAAATCACGTAGGTCATCCAATCGAAGGGAGGCTTATAGCCATTGATCCCGTTGGAGATATCGTTTCGGAGTTTCGGGGTTTGTGGAGGTTAGAGAGCTAGAAGCCTTACATCAGGACTCGCAAAATCGCGAATTCCGAAACCCCGAAAGGGAAAAAGTTTCGATAGAAGCCAGTCTTTCGTTGAACGTTTCAGGTTTCGGCATTTCGGAAGTTGTGAAGACAAGAGGTCGGTATTCCTTGTTCTGGAACTCCTGAAGTTGCGAAACGCGATACATCTATGTAGGAGGGCACGGCCAAGCATTTAAGGAAAATCGACATTTCAGGTTGTAGGAGGTGGAAAGGTCAAGAACTTCGACAACAGTATTCGTGAAATCACGAAACCCGAAATCCCCAAAAGGGAAGAAAAGGAAAGTCCCGATAAGGAAAAAAAAAAGGTCGTGATCATTTCATTGTGGTCAGGGGAGTTGAGTGGTGCTTTGTGTTGGTTCACACATGGCATACTCATAAGGACTTGTGGAAAATACTGTTGTTGTGTGTGTGTAGGATTCCTTGTGAAGGAACCTAAGAGTCAATCATACTCAGAAGGGAATATTTAGAACAATCCTGTGCGGACCTTGATTCTGAGGATTGGGGGTCTGTACCAATTGTGGTATCAGGACATAGAAAAAGTTCTTTGTTTTCTGTAGCAGAGGAAGGAAGAATATTTCTCAGCGATGTGACCGAGAAGAAGAGATAGGCCCATGCCAATGCCTGATTCAGCAGTGGAAATGGAAATGCGTGAACTATGTGCCAGGCTTGATGCCATGGAGATAGCATAGAGGCACACAGACGACGTTGGGGTTATCAGCGAGGTTGACAGTGAAAATTATGATGGACATGAAGGAGAAGAAGTCACAGTCGAGGATGAAACAGATGAACACCTATTCAAGGCTGTTGCAAGGATAGGTGCTAGGGAAAAAATGGAGATTCCCATGTATGAGGGAAACCTGGACGTTGAAGAGCTTCTAGACTGGATTATAGCTTTGGATAAATACTTTGACTATGAGGATGTTGAGGAAGACAAGAAGGTTAAACATGTTGTCAAAAGACTAAAAGGGCATGCAACATTATGGTGGGATGAACTGCAGACGCTACAAAGGCAAGCAGAAAATCAAGAGTTGGGATAGAATGGTTGCGAAGATGAAAGCCAAATTCATACCCAAGGATTATCAAATTACTCTTTTTCGGAGGATGCAGAACTTGAGACAGAATTTGATGACAGTGAAAGAGTACACTGAAGAATTCTAAGAGATCAACATCAGAACAGGTCATTGGGAAAGTGATGATGAAAAGGTTTCCAGGTACATGAATGGTCTGCAGTATGACATTCAGGATGAGATGAGCATGATGAGCCTTCGGAATGTGGAGGATGCTTATCAAATGGCTCTGAAAGCTGTAGAGAAGTTGAGCCAAAAGCAAGGTCAGAGAGGCTAAGGCAGAATTCAATCCAGAGGAAAAACAATTGCCCAAGACAAGAATCAGAAACCTAAAGAAGAGTTGAAGAAACCTTAGACTCAGCATGAGAGAGGTGGAAGATCACAGAGAGGACAGTATGCTGATAAGAATGCTTTTCCTGGAACCAGAGGAAGAGGAAGAGGCAGAGGTGGAGAAATAAAATGCTTTACCTGTGGAAAAAACAAATATAAATCTTATGAGTGTCCAGACAAAAAGAAAGAAGGAGGTGAAATTCATATTGCCAAAGCACAAGGACGAAATGTTGAGGTAGAAGATGCCAAGGGCGGAAGATCACTGATGATGAGAAAATTTCTCTTAACGCCAAAGAAGGAGGCAGAGAACCCAACCCAAAGGAACAAACTTTTTTGGACTGCTTGTAAGACCAAAGATAGGGTATGCAAGGTTACAGTGGACAGCGGTAGCACAGACAATCTCGTTTCTATAGAGATGGTAGAAAAGTTGGAGCTGGAGACTATTGAACATCCAAGCCCATATAGAGTTTCATGGCTACAAAAAGGACATCAGGCAAATGTCACTAAACAATGTTTAGTTGAATTTAAAATAGGAGGATATAAGGATGAAATACTATGTGATGTCATTCCCATGGATGTTTGTCATCTATTTTTGGGTAGACCATGGAAATATGACAGAAATGTGATTCATGATGGGAGAAAGAACACATACACCCTGGAGAAGAATGGGAGAACTCACATGTTGTTGCCGATTAATGATAAAGAAGTGAAACCAGAAGTGAGCAACATTGTACTTCTCATGAGTGGGAAGGAACTTCTTAAGGAGGTTAAGAAGAAGGAATATACACAATTCATTGTGGTCAGGAAGCCTAGAATTGTTTTAACTAATACAAGAGTGGATGATTTACTAGAGGAAATCCAGAATTTGTTGGAAGAGTTTGTTGATATAGTAGTGGATGAACTACCTTGTTCATTGCCACCAATCAGAAGTATAAGTCATCACATCAATCTTATACCTAGACCTAGTTTACCAAACAAAGCAGCGTACAGATTGAAGCCGTAGGAGAATGAAGAGGTCAAGAAACAAGTCCAGGATTTGATGGACAAAGGATTGATTAGAGAGAGATTGAGTCCATGCATTGTTCCAATAGCGCTCAACCCAAAGTAAGATGGAGGCTGGAGGATGTGCATAGACTCGAGGGAAATAAACAAGATTACCATCAGATATAGATTTCCATTACCAAGGATGGATGATTTTATGGATGGCTTGAGTGCAACAAAGTTTTTTTCAAAGATTGATTTGAAAAGTGGATATCATCAAATCCGAATGAGAGAAGGTGATGAATGGAAGACAACATTCAAGACGAATGAAGGCCTGTATGAATAGATTATTATGTCGTTTGGCTTAACAAATGCTCCCAGTACTTTCATGATATTGATGAATGAAGTCCTGAAAGAGTTTATCGGGAAGTTTGTCATCGTATATCTTGACGATATATTAATTTTCAGCAAGACAGAAACAAAACACTTGAAGCATTTAGCTACAGTAATGAGGAGGTTACAGCAAGAGAAACTGATGATGAACATGAAGAAGTCATCATTTATGAGGACATAACTCATTTATTTAGGTTTTGTTATCTCTGCAGATGAGTTGAAGATGGATCCAGATAAGGTAGAGGCAATTAAGAATTGGCCATCGCCAAAAAGTATATTTGATGTTCGAACCTTCCATGGATTAGCTAGTTTCTACAGGAAATTCATCCGAAATTTTAGTGGAATTAGCGCACCAATGATGGACATGGTGAAGAAAATACACAAATATTTTCATTGGACAGAGGAAGCAGAAAAGAGTTTCAACTTGCTGAAGAAAAAGATTACTGAACAGCCAATTCTGGTGTTGCCAGATTTCAGTAAGACATTTTAGGTCAAGTGTGATGCTAGTGGATTTGCAATTGTAGCGGTCTTAAGTCAGGATGACAGACCAATCGCATACTTCAGTGAGAAACTGAATGAGGCGAAGGTTAAGTACTCAACGTATGACAAAGAATTCTATGCAGTCATACAAGCACTGAAGAAATGGATACATTATTTGGTTCCTAAAGAGTTTGTTTTGTACAGTGACAATCATGCCTTACAATTCGTGACTCAACAAGAGAAGTTGAACCAAAGACATGTTAAATGGGTTGAATACTTGTAGAATTTTACTTTTGTAATTAAACATATTTCTGGAACTGCAAACAAAGTTGTTGATGCTTTGAGCAGGAAATGTTTGCTTATGCAGGAATTTTGAGTCAAAACTTTGGGTTTTGATAATCTCAAAGAAATGTACAGAGATGATCCAGATTTTAACGAGGCGTATGAGGCATCTGCGAATCCAATTCTCAGGGACAGAAGCCAGTGGACTGAATATATGATCCGGGATGGATTATTACTCAGAGGCAATCAATTATGTATTCCAAAATGCTCCATGAGGGAGAATCTGTTGAAAGAAAAACAAACTGGAGGATTGGTCGGACACTTCGGTCATGATAAGACATTCTCAAAACTGAATGGCTCATATTTTTGGCCAAGGATGAGGAAAGATGTCAAAATATTTGTGGACAGGTGTAGAATTTATTAGCACACAAAGGGAAAAAGGTAGAACGCAGGGTTATACCATCCATTACCCATACCTGAGAGGTCGTGGGATGCAGTAAGCATGGATTTTATATTGGGGCTTCCAAGAACTCAAAGAGGATTTGATTCAATCTTTGTGGTGGTAGACATATTTTCAAAGATGACACATTTTATACCATGTCAGAAAACCAGCGACGCAACTCATATTGCGAACCTGTTTTTCAAGGAATTTGTCAGACTTCACAGCTTACCAAGATGTATAGTTTCATATCTAGACACCAAGTTCGTGGGACATTTCTGGAGGACTTTATGGAAGAATCTGGGGACAAATTTGTCATTTAGCTCAGCTTATCATCCTCAGACAAATGGGAAAACATCATTTGTAAATAGAAGCTTGGGAGATTTACTGAGGAGCCTAGTGACCGAACACCACAGTCAATGGGATCACGCTCTTCCATAGGCGGAATTTGCTTACAATGATTCAATCAACAGAAGCACAAAACAAAGCCCATTCCAAATTGTATATGGAATGCAACCAAGGGGATTTTCTGAATTGAAGGATGTGGGACAAGCTGAATTCAGAAGTGCTAGTGCATAAGACTTTGCAGAAGCAATGAAGGAGCTTCACAGCCAAATCAAGGAGCGATTGTAGAATTCAAACCAGGAATACAAGCGCAGGGCAGATCAACACGAGGGAAAACTTCAGTTTGAAGTTGGTGATTCGATTCTTGAACATCTGAGGAAAGAAAGGTTCCCAAGGGGAACATATAACAAACTAAAAATGAATAAGATTGGACCATGCAAGATCATAAAGAAATTTGGGGCAAACACATACGAGATCGAATTACCCGATGGGATCGTAATTTCACCGATATTCAACATCTCAGATTTGTACCCTTACAAAGATGAAGAAGTAGGGGCAGAGGATGAACAGACAGAAGTTCAGTGGATCAAAAAAATGCCTGTAGCTGCAAAGCCACAGATGGAAAGTATAATTGATAAGAGGTTCAGTAGGAAGACCAAGAGGAAAGAGTATTTTGAATACTTGGTCAAATGGAAGGGACACCCAGTTGAAGATGCCAGTTGGGAGGATGAAGCAGAAATTCAGAAGCATGGACAGACTGTGCAAGAGCTCATGAACAGGAGTTCATGAAAATTTTCAAGCGAGGGAGTATGATGCAGGAGCATCGCCAGCAGCAAGCGAGCACGAAGGCAAAAGATAGCTGGGATGAGCGCAACACGCATTTTCTAACGTTTTGAGATATTTTTGAAAACATTAAATGAATTGTTAAAATGAGGTGTACTCGCATATTGTAAATAGATCATGAGCGATTGCTCTCATCTGTAAAAAGTTAAGGCATTTATGCATAGTTAATGAATGTAGGTAGATTTAAATTCCAGATTAGATAGTTTTAGGAACAGGAGGGAAAACGGCTATAGACACCTTCATCTTTGTATCATTGTATCAATCAGAATTAGAAAAAAATCAAGCACATTAGCATAGAGCAGAGGAGAGTTGTAGCAAAAGAGTTGTAGAGGAGACCCATGTACAGAATCTTGAATTAATATATGAAGCTTTGATTTAGACTCATGGTGTTATGATGTTTTCTGTGCACACATGTTGAATGGCCTGTTTACAGTTTCTTAATATCTCTGTCATGCATTTTGTATTATGCTATATGTGAATGTATGTTTTCAAGTTGGATGTTTGAATTCTGAGAGAGAGAGGAAATGAGTTTCAATTGTTTCTCATCCTGAGTGAGAAGTTCCTGCAAGGAGTGCGTTGATGAAGGTTCAGAGTTTCATCTTTGCAAAGCTCAGGAGGGATACCATTGTTCTCATTCCAATAGAAGTGCAAGAGAAACATAGAATTCATGCAAGGTGTGAGCAGGCTGGTTGAAATCTTAGAACCTATCAACCAAGAGAAGAGTTGAAGCACTGTTGTTGCTACTGGGAGTGCACAGAGTCAAGAAGGTCGAATACTTAGAAGTATTTTGTATATTTCCACAAGGAGTGCGTGCATTAGTTCTTTCAAGGCTCGAAGTGGCCAAAGAGAGCTCAGAAGGGTTAACACCTTTGAAGTGTTCAAAGGGGGGAGTCGAAGTCATTTCGTAAGATTTGAGTTCCAGTACAAGAATACTGGTTTATTTTGAAGGAGCTATCAAGGAAGGAATCGAGCGGTCGAAATTCTCTGTGGAGAATCCCTAAAATAGTGAGGACCGTAGGATCTAGGAGAGCCACGGGGGAAGTTAAGCGATTGGAGGAATTCATCCTTCGACAGGCAGGATTCAATATGGAGCATTGATCGTGACCGTTAGACCATTGAGATCATTTCGACATTTTGGGAGTTTTAAGTCCAAAGTGTGTATGAAACCCTTGGTCGCTCGAACTCCTGAAGTGCGAAGTGGATTATCGTGTGTGAAGGTAAAAAACATAAATTTTGGCATTTCAAAATTTCAGAGTTCGACATTTCGGAGGTCCTGAGGACAAGCAATCGGGACACAGTGAAGTGATTGACCCGAATTCGCAAGTCGCGACAGAAGTTGATGTGAATTCGGGATTTCGAATTATCGGGAGTTGGAATACTAGAAGTCTTGACGACAAGGAGTCAGGGGCCTTTGTATTGAAAAACTTGGAGTTGTGAAAGATAACAAATTCTTGAAGTGACATTTTGACATTTTGGGAATCCGGATTTTGACATTCCCATTGACAAGAATTCAGAGCACTTCACATGAGGACCCCCGAAATTGCGAAACGTGAAATAGTGTGAAGTGGCGTTTCGGTAATTCAGTGTTTCAGGGTTCGGGAACCCGAGAGGACAGTGTTCTGGGATCGAGAGTCTTGGACTCCCGGTACCCAAAATTCCAAAATCACATGGGTCGTCCGATGGAAGGGAGGCTTATAGCCGTTGATCCCGTTGGAGATATCGTTTCAGAGTTTCAGGGTTTGCGGTTAGAGAGCCAGAAGCCTTACATCAGGACTCACGAAATCGCGAAGTCCGAAACCCTGAAAGGGAAAAAGTTTCGATAGAAGCCAGTCTTTTGATGAACGTTTCGAGTTTCGGCATTTCAGCAGTTGCGAAGACAAGAGGTCAGGATTCCTTGTTCTGAAACTCCCGAATTCACTAAACACGATACTCCTATGTAGGAGGGTGTGACCAAGCATTTTCAGAAAATCAACATTTCGGGTTTCGGGAGGTGGAAAGATCGAGAACTTCGACAACAGGTTTCACGAAATTGCGAAACCCAAAATCCCGAAAAGGGAAGAAAAGGAAAGTCCCAACAAGTAAAAAAAAAAGGCCGCGATCATTTCATTGTGGTCAGGGGAGTTGAGTGGTGCTTTGTGTTGGTTCACACGGGGCATACTCATAAGGACCTGTGGAAAAACACTGTTGTTGTGTGTGTGTAGGATTCCTTGTGAAGGAACCTAAGAGTCAATCAGAATTAGGAGGGAAGATTTAGAACGATCTTGTGCAGACATCAATTCTGAGGATTGGGGGTCTGCGCCACTTGAACAAGTGTATTATGTCCCATTAATATGGTAAGAGTGGTGCATGGCTCCAAATAAGTAAATATTTCTTGTGATGGGATTGTATGGTTCGCGTCTCCTAAATCAAGAACCCATGTAGATAATGAGGAAGAGGCATCAAGAAGTGCATGATCTATTTCCTTTCCTTTTCCTTTATAATCTTGTGGATTTTTAGATTTATCAACTTTCTTCTTGATACTATCAGGTACATTGATCTTATGCTTCTCAAGAATATGGGTCATATGATCAATCTTTTTCCTCATACATGCATGTTATTCATGAATTGATTTCTTGTAGTAATCAAATATCACCTTATCCTTCTTTGTTTTCCCAGATTTAGAGTTTCGAGACTCATGGGTAGATATTGGATTGCACCCCTTCCTTTGATCTTTGTCTTTATTTTCTTTGAATTGTTGTTTAAGTTCGTTGCTAGTTTCTTCCCTCATTTGTAGCAAGTGCATGTGCCTTTGTTTTCTTGAGGGAACTCATTTTAACAAGTTTATCTTGCTCATGGGTGAGAGGGGAAGAAAAATCATCCATTTAAGGAAACTTCCAAGTAGTTCCTAATATGGATTTTGTTGCGTGGAAGGTAGAAACAAAAAATGAGTATTCAAGACCCAATTTGAATAGAATTGAGAGAATCGGTTTCTCTTCCTTCTCCATATTGTATATGCCACATAATTTGAGCGGAAGAAATAATGATTTAAATTGGGTGAATAAATCATCGATAGTGTCAAAGTTGCTCAAACTCAAACTGATGAGCTCATTCTCCAACTGATGTTCTCATAACACATCGTACTTCCCAAAGGGTCCTTTTGGGGATATACCTTCATTAACCTCCACACATTTCCACGATGTGAAATAGGTCTACATTGTTTATCTCTTATTCATTTTGATCATCTAATGATTATAAATGTCCCATGATCCATATTTCTTGGGTTAATATCCAATGGTCCTATCTCTTCTTTGACTCAACAATGGCAATGTGACCACTTTCCCATCGAATGGTTGTAGAAATTCGATGATCCGACAATTACTGTAGTTTCTCTTCGGATCAACGGGGTCTGTATCTCCTTGATTATGCCTGTAATGAAATTAGGATCATTGAACCTTATAGTGTTCAATCATCACTATATTAGTTTTGAGGTTGTAACATAGTGGTCTCCTCCAGAGATCCCTTTCAACTAGACTCTTCTTTATCGACCTTTAAACCTGTAAATTTGACTCGAGACCTGTAGACATACAATTTAACAAGTATACAAGGACATATATTTTCATACAATGAACATAATGCACATCATCAACTGCACAATACTCGAAACAGAGTTCGTTAAACAGTTGGGATTGTCGACAACACCACACCCGCATCCATACAACATCGGGTGGATTTATCGCGGATGAGATCTTCATGTCAGCCAACAGTATCGATTGTCATACAACATTCAACCCTTCAAGGATGAGGTATTATGTGATGTTTCCCCACTAGATGTATGTGATGTTCTCTTGGGCCAACCATATATGTGGAAGTGTCATGTTGTTTATGAGTCTCAACCCTATAGTGTCATTGTTACTTTGGGGGGTCATCTCTACAAAATACCAGAGGTAGTTCTAACTCCTGTCCCACATAAAAAATGTCGCAAGGTAGTATCTCATACTATAGAATTCAACTTCTTCACAATCTATTCAAAAGGTGAACAAAAGGATACTGCAACCACTACTGTCTTGGACCAAGCACCTTCTATCCAACAGAAGTAGGTCGACAAGATTGCAACAAAGCACAAAAATCAATTTTGCACAATCATCTCAGGTATCTCGACTGGTTGAATAGATTCAACCCCACCAACAACAAGTTTGTGACAACCTTCCACAATCCGAGCATCACGACGTCTCCAGCAAGGCAAGTATCTCACCAAGATTCTGATTCAACAAACGCTTCCCTCTCTCCCCCGGGAACTCAATGCAATGGAGACCATTTATTCCTAAGGAGGGAGGATTGATCCAGGTGGATATCAGTGGCTACCCACCTATTCCACGGGCTCGAAAAAAAACTTTCCATATTGGCATTTGTTTAGTAGTTTTTTTGGTTCCAAACTTCTGGGGACATTTTGAGGTCCTAAATGACGTTTTTTGGGGATTTGGGGCCGAGGTGATTGCCAAAGGCACTAACCTGTGCCAGTCAAAAATCTTTCTTCTCGGTTATACGTTTACAACGGTGTATCGAACGCCCGAAAGAGAGATCATATGCAAAATTTAGTCCCTAGGGAAGTTGACGTATCAACTACCCCCATTGGGGCATGCAAACCTTTTGGATTTTCATCTTCCAGGATTAGGGTTTTGGATTTTATTTATGTTAAAAAGGCCTTTGGAGCCTCATTGTAACAATCAGATTCTGGCGAATTCAAGTAGATGTCACATATCTTCTTAGAGATAAGCTGCCACCATTCTAGCGAGTCTTTCACTCTGTATTTTTACAGTTTTGTACATTTCACACATTAATAGACCTTGTGTTGGCAATTTCCCGCCTTGTCTGCAAGTCATTATTTCCCTAATACTATTTTATATCCTTAAACATAGAAACGCCTGTTTCCATCCTTTTCCATGATTCATATATCTATCCAAGAAGTTTCTCTTTATATTCTTTGGGTCTGCATGAACATCATATTCGAAGGTGCAATTTACAGTCAGTTGTTTGGGTGGAGGGATGATGCAGCCCCCCTACTCCCCCGTAGGGCTGCATGACCTCCTGGTCTTGAATCTATGATTCTCGAGTCCAATGACTCTCTGAAACCTCAGTGGTATCGATCTATGACTAAACACATGCCCCCTCGGCTTCTCGGTGTAGGTTTGACAGCAACTCACGACCTTCCCTTTCGCCAAGTTGCGAAAACTCAGAGTGTCGGGCGTTAGCTCCTTTTTTTTGATAATCCCCTTTTGGATGTGACCTTGGCGATGACCACGCGATTGTGGGCACGACCACAAGCGGTTTGGAGTCAAATTTCTTTTGGGCCTGCAATGCTCCTACAACCTCCACGTGTTCTCCTGACGAGACCACGGTTTGAATTACCGCTTGCCCTTGATATTTTAAACTCCTCGCAACTCTTGCCCTCCCAATGCTACGGGATTTTAGATCTCATGATCTTGACGATACAGTATAAATCGACAATTCATATCTGTGCCTTCCAACTCCACGGACTAGATCTGCCCCTCTTAGATCAAGGACTATGATCTCTTCACAATTATGGACTCCGAGAATTTGAAATCTCAAACCCAGCTTGCTTTCGTACATCAATCCTCCGGAGCTGATGATCTATGGAAACCTTTCCTCCAAATCAACGGTCTTGCCTTCACTTCGGGTATTTATCCATTCAACTCAGATCAACATTCTTGTTGCCCTCTTCTCGACCGACGATCGATATCTTCTTCGCTTCTTCGAACTTCTGAGATCACAAATATCAAACATCTCTTTCCTTCAAATACGCAGAATCCTGCCACATGTCCTCTTAAATCAGACGGCCTAGGATTACTTCAGTTCTTTACCTGAAGTTCACAGATCTATGCCACGTCTCTCCTAGATCCAATGGTTCTGAATCACTTCGAGACTTTACCTGAAGTTCACGGATTTGCACCACGTCTCCCTTAGATCTCACGGTCCAGATTCGACTTCAATTCTCCACGCTCCGATAATCTTAGCTCTCAAACTAAAAAACCACTTCAACTTTCCCAGCGCTTGCGATCTGTTTCCAAGTGTCCACTTGTAGATCAATGACTCTTGGCTCTTCGTGCTTCGGGAATCTCAATTTTCAAAACCTTGATAGTTTATCTCTCTTTTGTGTGCAAAGTGCTAAGGCTCGTGCACCTTTCTCTGATCCGACGATTGTTGAATCCCTTCACGG
Organism: Picea glauca; assembly: GCA_000966675.3. Lineage (NCBI taxonomy): Eukaryota > Viridiplantae > Streptophyta > Pinopsida > Pinales > Pinaceae > Picea > Picea glauca. The sequence continues at coordinate 90,834 of JZKD02S1643381.1, forward strand.
TGATCAAACAATCATTGTCACTCCTCCTCCCGAGTTTATGATTTCTTCTCACTTGGAAGATTTACCAGTCTTCAAAGGTTTCGAACCTTTGTTCCTCCTATGAGTCTGACTCTGGGAAAAGTGTTATCTCTTCTGATATTTTCCTTAGAGGAAATCGATTCCCACGCACACCTTGCGTTCTCGGGTTTTCGATAACTTAGATCGAAGGATTTCTTGAAAATAAATTCTTCTCTCCCACCTGGCGTTCTTCTGTTCTGGTTCTTCGACACTTGGTCTCTCCTTGACATTGTGCACACCTTGCACATCGTCTAAGTTTCCCTTGTTCTCTCTCTGAACTCTTCTAAGTCAATCTAAGACTCAGTCGATGCACTCCTTGCGTTCGAAATGCACACCTTGCATACAAGTATCAGAAGATAAACAATTGAAATTCATCCAGTTTCTTCATGAACTCATACAATCATTCTTTCGAACAATCCTGCATGAACGAAATGAATGAAACCATACAAACAAAATATAGCATTCACTCAATCACACATGAAATGAGCACATTCCAAGGATTTGGAACAATTATGTCTGTTCTATTCATTTATGAAAACAAATTACATAGTGTTTCTTCTACTATACTATGTTCTATGATCTCTCTGATCTCTATCTCTTACAATACTCATGTATCCTCTTGCATACTCTTCCTACTGATCTATTACAATGCACAATAAACTATCTAAGGACCGTCCCCACAATCTCTCTTCGTCCTGTCTAAAATCTATCTTATCAAATTCAAAGATGTTACCTACTTTGTCCTATTACAATAACTAACAGTTATTGCCAGATAGAGTCAACACTCCATATCTGCAATCCCTTACACTCCTTCAAGACTTTATAAACAAGTTACATTTTTAAAATGTTGTTTACAAAATATCCCAACAACCAATTTATCTCTGAATTAAATGTTTGATTTGAAATTCGGTCCTGTTGAGATGTCATTCATTTGCCTCCACGCATGCATTGTTGACTATGAAGGCAATGCTCCTGCATCAATGGACCTAGAGTCCATCCTCGAAGAAGTTCTACAACATGTGTAGGTGATAACTACCTATATTATGTTGTCAAATAATAAAGATACCTCTTTCCCATGATCTTTTTTTTTTCTTTTTTTCTTTTTCATATTATAAATCTCAAAAAGGAAAAAAACAATGCCAAATTACAACTGAGAAAACGAGTGTCATAGGCAAGAAAACTAGTTCCAAGTGAAAGGAACATACCTATGTTGAATGCAAAGAACCACATGCAGGTATGGAAACGGATGAATGTTTCCTCCTAAGATACAAGTGTCAATTCATAGAGGAAAAGATTGCAAGGCTAGCAACTAAAGAAAATGCATAAGCAATTGGTTAAGCAACAACAAGTTGAAGCCAACATTGGGCTCAAAAGTGCAAGCGGTAAATATGCAATGTCGTTACAGCTAACCATAAAATTATGGGAGCCCACTGGGAAATAGAGAGAAACCGATTGAGAAGAATATGAGGCTTCAACACAATGTCATGATGGCACTAAACATGACTCCAAGCCTATGAAGATACTTCAGTATGGGAACCAAAAAGAAAAACAAGGTGTTATCTAGGATGCCCATGAGTGGTAGGCTCTACCAAAAAAAATTAGGAAACTTAAATTCAACATGAAATGGATCGTGTCACAAGTAAGTGGGATCAATCCCAAGGAAAGTGTATAATTGTTACTGAACATGCAAAATGCAAAGTAGAAAAATCCTATCTTGTATGCCAATAATAGAAAGCATAACCTTTGAAGAGACATATTAGTGGACTGACAGGAAAAAAAAACATTGTGGTATATCATCTTTCCTTAAAAACTTCTACATAAAACATCGTCTATGCTTGAAAATTAGTCCATTAGGCATCCAAAACATAATCAGGGTGAAACACTATATCAAAGTGGGTAAAAATCTAGGTTAAAAAACTCAAAATACCAAATTTTCCATAACATTTGTACTTTTACCCAAAATAGTGAAATTTGCTTTGAAAACTCCCTGAAGTTCATATGACAATTGCGAGATATATAGAGGATGCGGCATCGACTAGCCTAGTGAAGATGCCAAGAGAGTACTTCCAAAACACCCCGAGGAATCTAGATCGCCTGAAACACCAAGTTCCTATGGTAGAGATACAAAAGTTGTCAGAGCATATGTAGGGGCATGTGGTACCAAGGTCTTTGGTATGAATTTTCTTGCTTCTATCCAACGCCATAGTATGATACTAAGACACTCATAAGGGGGTAGGTCCCTCGGAATATATATGCATGTATACCACCCTGTTCAAGGAATTCTACGATGTTTTTTCGTGGTCATATAAGAAAATTCCATGCATAGATCATCGCATTGTCGAGATAAAAACATGCGAAAACCTTGAAAGGATTCACAGTATGCTTATTTCCCATGGGTATGCAACCTTTGAGTAGCTAGTCCTATCACTACTTCTTCATGATCACCTCATTTCCCCACCATAAAAATTTTAATGAATCAAATGAAATTGTTTTTATAATGAATTGGAATGTAATAATGCAATTTAAAAAAAAATGTCAAGAATTGAATACACTCTTATACCTGTGTTTCCGTCACAATTTTCCCCTTCAAGAAAAAGAATACACTTGCAAACAGATTCCAAGTATACCACAAAGGGGGTCATCTAGCATAGTGCTCAATCTTGTGGCTAAATTCGGGTGTTGTTGCAACTCAATTGTTATTATTCTTTGGCCATTGGATTCAATCT